>JAAFCF010006596.1:6281356-6317569 GCA_013389785.1 Helicorthomorpha holstii | reverse complement strand
TTACGTCACAGAACCCATGGCAATTCGTGCAACTTCATCCATCCTCAGTTTAAGCAGACAACCGCAACTTTTGTTCTCCACTGTCAATGAACAATTATGTCTACAACAAATGTCCTCATCATCATTATATTCATCGTCTGCGTTGGAATTAACCTCGTCAAAGGTCAATCAATTATTTTCAATATTTATTTTTGTAAAGTTTTCAATGAGAATCATCATTATACAGAAAAAATTAGTCTCAAACACAAATCTTAATAACTTTTTACATTTTTTTGTTAAGTTTTATATTTAGTATGTATGTCAAAATTATTGCAACAGCATAAATTGTCTACTTTTTAGTTTTAAAAAACAATTCTTTTTTTAACGTAAAATTAGGATTCTACTGCTATAAAATTAAAATTTGCTTAATAAAAATTCCTACAAACTTTGGACTGGATTTAGTTGACAAATTCAATCATTTCGATGTTGTTTAGCCATAAAAACTGGTTTTTTTTATTGATCTTGTTAGTACTTTGACGTAAGGATATCGATAACTGCGCATCAATTATTGAACATAAAGTTGTAATTAAATTCTAAATCAAACTTTTCCGATGAACTTTATACAATACAACTGCACTGTTATTTGGATGAAGGTCACCGGCGATTCGTGCTAAATTATCGATTTTCAACACCTTTTTATGAGGTGACAAGCTGACAACGACAGCTTATTGATTTTTTGTTTGGTAAAAAAAATTATTAAAATGATGTTTAAATTATTGGCATGTAACGCGCAGAGAAGACAGAGATTTGTGGTAAATATGAATAACTAAATCTCAAATCGTCGTCATATTTTTCCAAACAGATGTAGATAAAATCAATAATAATAATTTCAAGGTCGGTAGGATAAAGTACAGAATAATAATAATACAGTCTAACCTAGCATTATGCAGAAGTCAGCGTGATGGAGGGAGAAAGAGAGGCCACGGAGGTCGTTGTTCTTGCATAAAAATTTACTATAATGATTTTGCGTGTATAGTAATAGTGTGTTTACTTGATGCCCCTAGTTTAACCCGCCCAACTCCATCCCAACAACCAAACTATAAGCACTTAACCGTAAAACGCCTACTTTTCTCAAATTGCTATGATCATCTCGTTACTAAGACAATGTAATATAAGAAAAAATGACGTTTTATCCCCACCCCCATCTTTTTTTATCTTTCATTTGTTTCAGGAGATGATTAATAATCCTTAGAGAATTATTATGTGGGTGCTCATCTACGGTCTTTTAGACACTTTTGAAAATTATTTTCAAACATTCCATTCATTGATTGTGCAAAGGAATAAGTTAACTTCTTATTGACTAAGAATTTTTTCCTTTTTTTTTTCTTTTTGTGTGTGAAGAAGATGATTGATGGATGTAATTTAAGACGTGTATTGGTATTACCTTCAAAATCATTATGCTGTCCTCAATTTACACGCATTTCCACTTCCTTTTTCTAAAGCCTAAGTCGGCTTCACCTCCACCTTGAAATTTTCTCTAATGGAATCATCCAGTGGCTGGCGCCAAACTCAGGCCATTGTAACACGATAGATGCACTTAAATATGAGATGTAAACGTACTGTACGTCATTAATTAACTCACTACATTGACTATACAATGTAACAGCGTTATCGACAATTTAACGATGACATCGAGCTTTTTAAACTGACCAATAGTGGGTGAGGGCGTCATTTCAATGTTGACGGTTTGATCATGATGTATTTTTTATGAATTACAGGATGCAACCAAAAAAAACTTAGCGACACCCAATAAATCATAGTAATGTGAAATGTGCAAAATAATAACGTGAAAAAGTGCATGACGTTAAATGTGATGTAGCGTGACATGGAAATATAAGTGTTACTTGCTTCCAAATAAGTAACAAACTGGCAGAAAACATCCAATTTAATGGCAACTTTACTTGGAAAAAGAAATTAATTAAAATTTCATTAAGAGATTAATGTTTATTTGAAAATGTTACATCTTCAGCATCATTTTCATACACGACATCCACTAATATTGTTTCGAGCACATTTTTATTTTATTAATAAATGCAATTTTTTCTCAACATGCATATCAAATGTCTTCATTTGCTTGTGCATCTGAATAATAAATGGAAATAAAGTTCTCTACATAATTAAATTAGCTAATCATTAATTCATGTTACCAAATATTTTTCCATAAAGTCAACAACAGTTTAATCAAATAATAGTCCAAAATACGGTACTGTAATATTATTATTAAAACAAACCTTTAATGTTGTAATGGTTGCTTAGAATAGAGATTGCAACTTACATTAACTAAATCATTTAATAAACGGCAGGTAAAAATAGCTTTAAAAGATATGACTTTTTGTATCATGTAAGTTATTTTATGTACACAAACGCCCGAATTAAACAGCTCCCTTGCCTATGCCAGCACTTGACTCTATAATATTCTAGCTATCCTTATAACTTCCCCTTATGGTTTTATGGCTTATGTAAAAGCAAATATATCCAAAAGGGAAACGGAAAATATCCCAATAGTCGCCATAGAGGCGCCATCATAAAAAGAATATGGTGACTGCAAAGCGATGGGAATGGCACAGGGATACGAGTTTGATTTGCACCTGCGCACTGAGTTATGAATGATAAAACTAACCGAAAAATGTTATGATGTAAATATAAAGTTGTACACTGACCCTACGCTATTGTAGGCATACAGTGTCTATTATCTAATACATTATGTAAATTGTTCAAAAAATAAATTTGTAGAGTTGGAATTCAGCGTTAACTAGGCGATTTTTAAATTGAAGATCTGTTATTACAGTGCCAATACTTAATATCACCAATTTCATAGCGATTTGACTAGTTTATGACACGTCATAAGAAAAACAATTATCAACAAACAAATGAGACAAAGTTTAATCAGTTTCAATGACTATCTTTCCCGTTTCTTTATTATGAGAAAACGTGTTTCAGTGAAGAATATCTCTCGGTAATTTATGTTAGTGTTGCAGTAAGACTACAAATTTAAGAAATGATAACTGTAGGTCTTTAAGTCCAAGATTTGGTTCCAAAAATCCAGTTATTGTGTAAAAAAAAAAAGAAGTCAACAAGTGGAAAATTGCAGTTTGATTAACTTATGATGTTCAAAATAAATGTTTAACCGGTTCCAGGGTGGCTTAAACTAGCATATATTGACGATTATATAACTAAAATTACATGCACTCGTTTTATTTTTCATCTTCAAGGCACGAAAACTGCCTATATTGTAAATCAGTAAAAAATTAACTAAATAATGTGAACTTTTTGGAGAGAATAAACTGAAAATAAATTGGTAATCTAAAATCTAAGTTTGCTTAATCAGCCTAGTTCAGTGGCCCCTTTACAGACATACAAAGCTTAGGGCATATTTACTGTAGTTGCTCAAAATCAGTTACATGGTTTGATCTCGTTAAAGACTGTCACAAAGAAGATAACGTCTAACTAAATCGATTTATCTGGATTTAAAGAAATTGCCTAAATTCAGACGTTGAACCCCATAAACTGCCTGTTCAGTGTATTGCACATAAATAAAATAAAATCGAAAAAATGAATCTCTTTATTTTTATTTATTTGTGGCCGATAGGCGTTTATACTAAACTCCATTTACCATCTCGAGCGTAGTTTATCCTCAAACTCAGACCTTTTCTTTTCCGCCGTACAATTTCCAAGTAATGTACAGTACCTGCATATCCTCCACCATCAAATGTATGACATGCTTCTCAAAATCAACATAATATACAGTAGTTGTTTCACTGTGAATCGCCACACACAGAACTTCATTTACGGTAAAAAAAAAATCCACTTTATCCTCAAAGCGAGTGAGCCAACCATATTTTTTCAAGGGATTAACTAACTTAGGTCCATCATATTTACTCATTTTTTATACAGGGTAATTTTCTGAATTGGAACACATTCATTCCCAGGTCCTCAGTGTGAGGCACCATTTGTCCAGACCAACTGGCATGGTCACAGGCGTCCTCGTATTTCGTTTGACAGTAACATTCTGAGGATGTACATGACAACATTTGTTAGACTTACTGGTGCTTCAAACAGTCGAAGATATATTGGATTTTAATCAGAAATCTCAAATTTACCATTGTTATATGTCGTATTTTACGTTCAAAATTGTATTTGTTATGCGCTTTATGAAACTTTTTTGTAAAAATTTTGTTAAAAATTGTTAAAGCCTGTAACCTACGAGTTGAAGAGCGTTAATAAATTTATTCAATCATTCAATTGGGACACTGGTCAGTAAAAAAACAAGACTAAATAATATCACATTCAAAGACGATTTGTATCGCTTGGAATGGAAAAGAAAAAGTGGTAATAAAAGAAACGAGACTAAATCTCAACAGTTCCAATGGCTATTCGTCCCGTTATTATTTTTCCATTTAAAGAGGGGAAAAAATCTTCCAAATTAGAAAATCATCCGGGATATCTTAATCACATCTTACATACTGTGCGATACTAGTACAACACTGAGATTTACAATATCCAACAAAGACTTTTGATTAATAATTCAGCAAGATTAAGTAATAAAAGAAGTAAAATGAAGCGACAAAAAAATGCATGAGATCACATGACGTGTTATATATACTTTGTCATATTTCTTTTTATAAGTTATACTGTATAGTTAATGCAAGTAATTTTTTAGGTTTTTATAACTGATGTTTCTATACACACCTACAGTACACCAATTGAAAAATTAAATGTAAATCTAGTGACCACCAACTGTGACTGTTCCATTGCGCGATTAAGAAATGCATTACAAATTTATGACTAAGTTATGAAAATTGAAAATGTAAAAATGTCATTGGAATTTTAATTACCATGTTTGGCGCACAAATTTTCTAAAATGAATCACCATGTGAGTGCGTGTGTGACTAATTAGTCTACGTTGTACACCCCTTTTTCATCTAATTATCACCCAAACTAAATTGTTATAACGACCATTCAGTGACACATATGCTTTTAACGACTTCAGACGATATACCGGTACTCCATGCGTATTGAAGTACCCACTCGTCGTTTAAAACCTCTGCCACCACCAGCATCGACGACAACAACTAATCAGCATTTTCACATCACATAAATATTTAATTATTACCGAAAGCACGTACATCTCTAATATAATAATTGATTTTACGACAACAGTATTACTCGTCAACTAAAAAAAAAAGCAACAAAAGCTTCGTCTATTGCATTATTGCTGTAGAAGCAGTACAGTATTCTCTAAAACAATCAGAAATTGCTTTTAATACAAAATAATAAACTTAATTAAATATTGGTATATCGTCATCACAAACTAAATAGCATACTGAACCGTTTGTTACAGCGTTATATTACAATTTTACCGGGTGATTAAAAACAGAAACAATACGGAAGTAGTAGTCATTGAAACTGATAAGATTTGTTCTTGTTTCTTTATTAGCAATGTAATAAAAACTAGTTTTCCAATAGAACTTATAAGATTATATCACAGTGTTTGAAACAATTTTTCATACTTGTGTTACTGTTTCATAAATTTGTTCCATTGATACAACATTACATAGACAGCAAGCACGTAGTCTCAATGATAAGCTATGCAGAGAAAGTTTATTTGTTTACATCTGCTTTCTATTGAAATAGCACGTAATTGCTATCCCTCTAAAATGTCATTAAAGATTGAACTTCGAGATAATACAATGTGGAAAGTTTTTGTAAATGTTTTAAAATATATTTTTATCTCTTTTTATGCAAACTAACGTCGTGGTTATATCAGTTTTTATAAGATTTTTGAGATTAAGATTTTTTATAAGGTTTTGTTTTTTTTTATTTTTGATTTTATCTCAGCAATTATATTTGGTCAACTTTAATAACATTTTAATTCTACTCAATCGCTAATATTTCTTTCATTCAAGTGCTATTTTGAGCAGCACTTATTATTAATAGTCTGTTATATCTAAGTTAACATGTCTCGTTACTTGTTGCCCTTTAACTATAATAATCCAAAGCTTTTAATAATTGCAGTGGAAATCTGGTTCAATCGTTATAAATACACTATTTCTGTAGAATTTTGTACACAAGTACAGTATACTGTATATAACTTAGAAACAAATGATTTATGTTCCATGAATAACTTTATAGACTGTAGCGTACATAAATCAGATTTCAATTGCACCATGACAAATAAACTACAGTAAACTGTAATATTACAATATAACAGTTAGCAAAATAATATGTTCTTCAGAACCACTGAATTTGGGGAAGAAAAACTAAGAAAAGGCTTTAATTACATAGTATTTTTTCTTGAATATAAGATTTTTGTTAGAGCAATTCGGTTTCGACCATTTTATGTTAAACGGATTCCACTGTATTAAATTAAAAAGTCATTACAAAATTTTGGCCATTCCCCAACTAAAATGTTTGCTATTCCTCTCCAAACTTGCGATTTTGATTCGCAACTAATATTTAGTATTACAGTACTAACTTATAACTTACTTATAACTAACTTCATTACTCATTGTAACAAAAAATATTTAAAAATGGACTTTTCTAGCTTTGTACAGTTCTAAGCCACCATCTTTTACTGCATCACGACGACACGTTTCGCGTTAAAAATAAAATATTTCACTTCGTGTCTTTTCGCTGAAAATGCCATTTATGACGTCAGTTCTCAACTATTGTAATGCAAATTTAAAACAATTTGGATAAAAGCATTTTTAAGTAGCATAGCACTGTTTTTATTATAGTTACAAGGGATTTTTTCTTCCTTTTGCAGAAAACTCAGATTTTTAAGGAGAGAAAAACTAACATACCACATAAAATAGAACCATAAATTTATTTTGATGACGCAATGGATGAATGGCTTATACATCAAATACATTTTTTTAACATACAAAAGTTGCTTTTGTATATTTACTTTTATGTTCGAAGCTTGTTTTCAGTTAGCAAAAACAAAACAAAAATAAAAACAACGCTGAATAAAATTTTCAAAGCATAAACATGGAAAATTGGAATTTAAAAATAACAAAGCCGTTTAATTACTGTATATACTGTAACCAGATCCTTTTCATGTTTATTGCATATACAGTATAAAATTAATTATTATTGATCTTACTCAATGTCAATGAGAAACATTTCAAAGTAGATCAAGGTTATTTTTAAATCTTTTAAACTCGATCTACTAATTTACAAAATAAAGCTCTAGTTACAACAACATCTGCAATTTTTCATATACAGTGGAATCTCGTTAACACGAATAAACACTTCGGTCCCGAACTAAAGTATAAGCATTCAATAAATTCTTTTTTGCTGTTAACACGAAGCAAAAACCCCTTAACACCACCGAAAATGAAGAAAAAATTAGCATTTAAAGTTTTTATATAAACAAATACAAATTCAATACATTTTTTATTTGTTTTTATAAAAGAAAATTTAAAATTGCATTGTTTCTTGTTAAATGCATGCATGCATATGTATTCACGAAATGCATAATACAGTATTTTAAAATATGAATTTTGTATCTATTACGATGTAAATAATAATTATAATATGATGTAAATATTGATTCTCGGTCCTGACGACTTCGTGTTAACGGAATTCCATTGTAAATAAAATATCCCAGAGCGACTTACTAATGATAACTACTGTATGACTCGACAAAGTGATTCCATGCATACTGTAGTTAGTTAATTTTTCAGAAATTGTAAGCAGTAAACACTGCATACTGCTGTTACTATTTTTAATTACAATTAAGTAAATAACTTAAGTGGCATTCATTTGTCAATATTGGGCTAGCTTTCTTGAAGAAGAAAAAAAGTATATGCAAAATATCTTCTGTAAAAGAAAATAATTAATTACTGTATAAATTAAAACATTAAAATCAACGTCAAAAAATATGCTGTATAGCTGTTTACAAAATCAAATATAAAAACAAAATTCCGTGTTTTTTCAATCCCATTTATAATTTTTTTTTAAATTAAACTTGATATGCTAATAATATAGTCGAAACGCCGCTTTTACTTTTGTTTATTTACAAAATACCTGCGGATAAAAGACTGAAGCGCCACAAAGCAGCAACGGTTTACAAGATCACGTATTTGCAATTTGCATAAAGGCGCCTTAAATAGAAAAGTTGTATGGTTATTGCCTGAATTGAAAGGTGAAAGATTCAACAAAGTGGACTTTTTTTATTATTATTATTTTTTGGGTGTCCTGGAGACATGGTCACGTGATTTTAGTAGCTAAATTTCGTTTTCATATCGATCGATATCTAGCACACTTGCAACCCCATCTTCCACCCTCCTTATTTCACTCCCACTTTTGTCGTTGATCAAAACAAACTCAGCAGACGATGACTTTCTCATGGTTAAATAGAGGTCTAAAGCAAATAAAAGGAAGTTTTAGCTGGAACATTTGCTCCGTCGATTGCTAGATCAAATCTTAAGGAGTTTTTATGGCTATTCGAGAGGCTGTAGAGCTCGTAGAAGAGCTGATGAGGAGTTGAGGGGGGGAAGGGGGAGAAGAGTAGAGTGTGGAAATAATTGTGATGGGTGTAGAGTTCTTATAAACATTGATATTATTTGTAATTGATTTTAATTAGATGCTCAAAGTGTGGACTTCCAAGGGCCGACGTTTGTACATGAACCACCGTCATTGGTGGACTTTTCCAATTCAACCGGAAAATGGATCGAGTGCACAGCCAGAGGGTCTCCGTCCCCGGTGGTCAAATGGGCGTTGGCCGATGGCACGGCTATCGTCAATATCCCAACCCTCCGACAGTTACTACCCAATGGGACCCTGCACTTTTACCCTTTTCAACCAGAGGATTATAGTTCTCAAGTACATGCTGTAACCTACAAGTGTTTTGCTTCCAATCCGTCAGGGGTCGTTGTCAGTCGAGATGTCAAATTAAGAGCAGGTAGGAAAAACGAGAAAAAATATAATAAAAAAACTCATTATGCTTAATGGTGTATTTGAAGTGCATTTCTAATTTGCAATTTAATAACAATTTTACACATTGAAATGATAAAAATGAAATAGAAAAAGCATGCTGAGTAAAAGAAATGATCAAATTTTGTCCTTACGAACATTTAACAGCAATATCAGTTTTTAATGATTATTTTCAAGCAACTACACAATTAGAAGTGATTGTTTTTTTTTTTGTTTTTTTTTTTTTGTACATTTAGATATCGAGCATAATTTTATTTAAGAAAAAATATGCAAAGGCAAAACATGTATTTGTACAATTGGTTCCCCTGTTCTGTGATGTTTAGCCATTAACTAAATAAAAAGCCAAATTGTTTCTGCCAATCAAAAAACAACAAGAAATCAACAACGTCAGTTATCTAAACCACTAATACTTCTCAAAAAATGTTAATATACTTTCTTGGTATTACCTACTGTATTCGGATGAATGTTTACTTAATGGCATAGCAAATACTACATTTTTATAATAATCAAAAATCAATTTCAACGAGAAAATCCTTTCGTAATGAGTTCTTCAAGTAGTTTTTCAAATACTCCAATGCTACTCTACGTTGCATGCAAATTCAGAAAACACAACAGATGTTCAATGAGATTTTTCTTAAATCCATCATGCAAAAAAAAAAAAAAAAAAAAAAAAAAAAAAAACCACAGCCTCCAAACATTTCAAATCTAAACCCTATTTATCCCCCAAACATAAAGTTCTGAATCTATGGGTTGAATGCTACAGCTACTGTATGTAGAAGAATTTCAAGTAATAGCACCGGTTACCAGTATGTGTATACCGGTCACTATTGAAATTGAATGAAAAAAATTTTTTGTCAATGTGGTGTTTTGAGAAATTTTACAAATCAAAAGTGAACAAAAAAATACGCGATATACTCGTACATTTTTGTGATAGCTTTCAAGCTTCTTTAAAAATTATTACAATGATACTTTTTGGCGTTATTACTTTTCTTCCAATCATTTATTTCAATGTTTTATTTTTAAAATTACATTGTTATATGTTAAGCTCTGTAAATGTAAATTAGTATCAAATATCCTTTTCATTTAGATTCGACATCAATTTAATTTTTTTTAAATAATAATTGTGATAAATGTTCATTTGGGCACATAATGATCCAAATTCTAGATTTTTACGGAATATTCTTACATAATAACTAGAAATTTAAATGCATCGAAAAATCGTAAGAAAAAAAGTAAAATATAAATCCTGTAGTTTAGGAAACTAAAAAAATTCAAGCTAAAATTAGTCCCAAGAGCCATTTTGTTACTTTTTCAATTATCCGCTCAAATTTCAATACAATTTGGACACGTGACTTAAGGATTTTATTGTTTCATCTATCAGATTTTTTACTTAACCGGGTTTTAAGAACATGTAAAGCAATACGTTAAAGGCTTGAAATTTCGTTTCATTTATTCAGGAATTTCAATTAAGGCTTTAACGAGTTTCATTTATCCGACTTTGACTGTATTTACATTGTTATACACTATGCAGTAAATTATCATTATGGAAGTTACAGTTACACAAAAGATCAGTAAGTTTAGTAAGATAAACCATTTAAAAATTATAAATTTGCAATATAATTTAGTGCATAAGGTCGTGATGTGTTCTAGCAATCATTTGTTTTGCAATAATAGCTAAGCTTATAATCTTTTCAAAGATTGTATTGTCATTATAAGAATGTCATGACAACTGCTTCTCATATGACATGGCTCAATACAAAACTACAAATCCAGTTGATGTTTTTTAAAGAAACGTAATAACTGCGTGTAGTTTTATTTCTTATTTATTTTTTTTTTATAATATCTTAAAAGCAAAAAAGAAAAAAAATCATACACTTAAGAGGAAGTAATTTCAGCACTAATAAATCATCAAATGCTAAGTAATTCCCCATCCACATCGCAATTTGTTGTATGCTGCATCATGTTTATACGAAAAGCTTGACAAATTTGCAAAAAATAAAATAGCTCATAGTTGAAAACACAACGTCATCGACCGCTTTAGGGCTCTTTTCAAACTCACTCAACTTAAAACGGAAGTTTTTGGCAAGAGTTTTTAGTGCTCTCTTAAGCGCTTTTTTTAATTGTTCAGAATATTTTAAAACTATTTTATTAACTTTCGCAGAGAAAACAAATTAGTTCAACAAAACAGAGTTTTAGTAGAAAAGACGAAGAGTAAAAAAAACCAAAATATTTTATATAACTTAAAATTATTTGCTAAACTTTCACGTCAATTTATGATAAATGTAAACAAAATAAAAGCTTTGGTAGGAAAATTTTAAGCAAATGCACTTTCAACCCTACTAAAAAAATCATTAAAAGCATAAGCGCATATACTGTATCGTAGTTACTATACATAAGTTAGTAACATTTGCATGTTCCGGTTAAAACAAAATCTCGGTCCCGACCGTTTCGTATTAACGGAGTTTCACTGTAATTGTTTTTTTTATTCTAAAATATCTCACTTTACAGTATATGTATACAAAATATTTAACTAAAATCCAGATAAGCCAAAGTAAATACAGCAACTAATCATTAATACTAATACTAACTAATAAACATGAAATTTATGAAGTTCAATTAGCTGCAAGTAATGCGTTTAAGTATTTTATTTAAATTATAATCACGAATTTTAGATGTTCACATTCCCCATACCATATTTTAATGCAACAATAATAAATAAGCGCGTTATCTTTTAATATGAATTCCCCCATTGGCAACGGTGTTTAGATTGAAGAACTATGTTGAAGGTTAGAAAAGCTTTTAATAATCAAAAAAAATTCAGCTGTTTTAATCAAACGATAATCTTGTTTGATGTTGAATGTGTAATTTTCGGACACAAAGTACATAATTTTCCCCAATGACACGATAAAGCTTTTACATGCAACTTTAGTTCATTTTCTATCGCAGGTAAATAACTGAAATAAAAAAATAGATAACTTAGAAGTGATAAAATAAACTTGAATTCTTTTTTGTGTGCGAGTAAAGTGATATTCATAAAATGATTGAATACGTAAAATAACATCCGTTTTTGTATTGATGATTTTCCAAAACTAAATAAATAAATAGAAACATGTTTTACCGGCATGTCAACCGATACGTTAAACAGCATTCTGTTATATGAAAACTTTAATATTAATGCATTTCATCAATACGTGAGTTACATTAAAAATACAATACAAAACTTCAAATATTAAACAAAAAGATAACTTCCTTCAAGTCTTTTCAATCCATTAAAAAAAATACGGTATAGTATATCAGTATAATATTGTTTACTTTAACATGGCAATCAACTATCTTATAACTATGCTATTCCAACTTAAATCAAATATAAAACAAAAAATCATTTTTTCTGTCTTGTAAATACATGCGTTCATTGATGAAATAATTGCAAAAAATAAGTTACTTGATACTTGCTAAATATAAATAAAAAAAACGTTCATTTTAACGATTTTCTTCTTGCATCAAAAGTTAAAAAAAAACATCGCTTACATGCTGTAAAATATGTCATGAATTTATTATGAATCGATTATTATTTTTTATAGACAAACACAAAGATGCATAGCCTTTTAAATGATAATGGTTTTATTTTGAAAAACATCTCCTTTTGACAAAAATAGCTCTTAGGGACTTCCAACGCACTTGCAATATTTAATCGTCTGTTCTGTGATATTTTCATGGACATCGAATTCAATTTTTGAAGCAATTTCGTCTGGGTTTATATTCCCTCGCCTGATTTCTATATTCTAGTCTATATACAGTAAATCCCCAAGAATGATCGCAGAACAAGTAACTAATTATCGTAAAAACCCTTAAAATATAACTAGTCTATACCTTTTAGAATACAACCGTGGTTCCCAACCAGTGCTCCCCAAGCATTCCAAAAGTGCTCCATGAAAATTATAGTTACATCTGAAATGAGTCAAAATGACGTTTGGGCACAGTATCTACTCAAGAAGAATATTCTAAAATACCAAAAAACAAAAAAAAAGTTTAAAGAAATCTGTTAGAAGAAATGAGAATAGCCTTATCTTGCATACATCCTAACATTTTTAAATGTGAAATTTAGCTTCCAAAATGTGAAATGGAGCTTCATAAATGTGTAATTTAGCTTCCAAAATGTGAAGTTTAGCTTTCAAAATGTGAAATTTAGCTTCCTAAATATATAATATAAAAAGATAAAAAAAAGTGGAAAGATTAAAAAATGTTTAAGAAAAAATGAGTCTAGCCTTATCTTGTCTTATGTGTAAACAACATCAGGCACTTTCCAGTTAAACTTACTGTAACCGTAATAATTTTTTTAATTAACAAAATAAAAAAAACCAACGACTGAGTTAACTATCTCCTATTTTAAAAATGGCATAAAAGTAAATGTTTTAAAATTATTCCTATTTCATATTGAAAACGAAGTGAGAAAAAGCAAATATTAATTGAGGGGTGCTTCGCAGTTTAGAAAAGGTTGGGAACCACTGCAATACAAGAAACAGTACTGGAAACCACTCATTTTAAATGCCATTACAAAAGCATAGTTTTCCATATCTCTTTTTATATTCTAAAGATGAAAACAGTATACAGTATATATCACACTTTACTTTGTACGTCATTATTTTCTTCCCCCCAGCATTCACACAAAATTGCTATTAAAATTTAAAGCAACTTTTAGCAGCAGTTAAAAGCTTCAAATGTGATTTGAAACTTTTGGACAGTAAAAAAAAAAAGTTCAAAATTGCTTGTGATGTTTGTTATATAGTTCAGTCCAGTACCATGTGTGCTGTATCTGCTTATGAATAATTCATTGCATGTTTTTCTTTGGTCAGTTGTTTTACAAATGTATGAAGTACAAGTGTACGACGAATATATAATACGAGGTAACACAGCCGTTATGAAGTGCCACATTCCAAGCTTCGTTAAAGATTACGTCACGGTGGTCCAATGGAGCCGGGAACAATATGGAAGCAGTACAACTATTGAAAACGGTAACCAGCATTCAATCGATCAATTTAATTCTCTGTAGGGTTTCAGCTAGATTATATTGATTTTCATCTAAATCACTTCATCCATAGCAACCATCACACATTTTGCCTTAGCAGACTATTTCAGTGAACGCACTGAATATAAAGCACACCACTACTGCGCATTAATCAACTTTTAAAAGCATTCATACCATAACAAAATAGTCAAATGCCTTATAGATAGTCAACAAAAAACATTTTTTTACATAAAAAATGCATCAAAAGTTTTTAAGAAAACATGAACGTGCCATCACATAATAATATTTGAATTCATCATTTATACATCTTCAGTGCTTCAATGTTATTACCTGTAAATATTACAGGTGATCGTTATTTGATGACATCAACCGGTGAACTTTACATTTTTAACATACATCCTAACGATGGTGCTTACAACTATCGATGCCGAACAAAACATCGTCTTACCGGTGAAGAAAAACTAAGCGGTACAAGCCCTTCCGGTCGGTTATTTGTCACAGGTAACAGTAATTAATTCGATTAGGGCTGTTTATATTAACGATTGAATGCCTCACAATTTTAAATAAAAAAATATTTTCAATAAGAATTAATTTTTATTGAAATTTCTTGTTTAAGCTTACTTTTGCTAAATTTTCTGTTTTTAAAACATCTAGTTTTAAAGGTCAACATTAATTAATCCAATTTAAAACTTTTTTAATCGTTATCAACCCTAAAATTAAATTAAAAACTAAAACAGTTGAACGGTTTTTAATTAATTAATCAATGAATGTTGATTAGAGCCTCGAGGTAGCGTTACGCCGAGGATGTCAGATAGCAAAGCATTAGTTAGTGCTAAACAGGGTGATTCGGTGACGCTGCCGTGCGCCGCCCAGGGATTTCCAGTCCCAAATTACAGGTCTTATTAATTTGTTTGTAATATGATAAAGCTTTGATTAATTCGTCTATACTGTACGTAGTTGGTACAAAAAAGTGAGTGAAGGTGTGTACGTGCCTGTGGCCTTAAATGAAAAAGTGAGTCAGTTAAGTGGTGTTCTCATCATTTCACACGTCCAAACGGCTGATGCTGGTGTGTATAGTTGTGAAGCCATTAACAGCATGGGCAGTGTAAGAGTGGAGACACAGTTAATTGTTACAGGTACATTTTATAATGGAGTTAAATAATTATCGACATGTTTAAATAAATAAGCAACAAAAGTTTTTCAAAAAAAACATGATATATTTCCTTTAGCCTCTCTCTCAGCCCTGGTTTATCCTCAAAAACAAACAGTTAACTTGGGAGAGTCAGCAACTCTCAATTGTGTTGTTTCTGGCTTCCCTGTGATGCACATGTCATGGGTAAAGGATGGGAAAATCTTAACTCACGATAGCATCAATCATCTAACTAAAGACGTGCTCAGAATTAGCTCAGTCCAAAAAGAAGACAGAGGAATGTACCAGTGTTTTGTTAGTAATGACCAAGAAGTAGCTCAGGGAACTGCCGAAATACGTTTGGGAGGTAAAAATAAATAAAAGACACAAGACGAATTGCTAAAATAGCTTATAAATATTCATCACATTTAAATTTTTAGTTATTCATTAGTCATGGTAAATGTTTTTCTTTTATCGACGATTAGACACTCCACCGGAGTTTCGTAAAATATTCAGTAACCGTACAGTTCATCCGGATACGTCGGTGTCTCTACAATGTGTTGTGTCAGGAAACCCAACACCTGAATTGCATTGGACTTTGGATGATGAAGATTTACCCGATGGGCCTCGATTTAGTAGAACTGAGTATATGGACGCGAAAGGAGACGTTGTGAGTCATGTAAACGTCAGCAGTACTCAAGTTGAGGATGGAGGAGAATATGCGTGTAAAGCCAGCAACCGAGCCGGACAGATTATACACAAAGCCCGAATTAATGTCTTTGGTAAATGCTATACATTCTTTTAATTGGTTTAAAACCATGAGAAAATTACACAAGCTTAAACATCTGCCAGGTCACATTTCCCTTTTACGCTGCACGTTTACACTGATCATGTGTGCGCAATGTTTGCCTAATTTGAGGGACACATGAAAAAACACTTATCTGGAAATTTCACCGTCAAAACTTTACCAACATTAAACTTAATCTCCATTACAATTGTAATTTTGGTGAATTGCTTTGCGGTAAATTCTCCGTAGACCAATATGAAATCCTTTTACAAAATGCCATTAAAAGTAAAAGTTAATGCTTATAGAAAATGGTATTTAATAAACTGCAAAAAATAGAGCTAAATTGAAGTAACACTGTTTTAGTTAATTGTCAAAAATGTTTCTATGGAAATAAAACCTTAATGAATTTCTGTACTGTAACGGTGCAATTAGCAGTATTAATTTCCATCACTTACTGACACTAATTCATATATTACGATATTATAGAATTAGAAGCGGATGGTAAGATTCACTGTTATTTTAAGCACACTGAATTTTAACATTACACTATGTTAACGTTTATGCACATAATAACATTAATTTTCAGCCACACTTTATATAAAAAACCCTCTTTTTGATACAAGTTAAATGAAACATTATAAACAAAGCCACTAATTGACATTCCCTCTGTTTATTAATGAATTATGCAGGTGATCCATATATCCGTCTTCCACCACAAATATCAGTCGTTGCCAATAAAAACTTATCTGTCAGATGCCATGTCGGCGGTTATCCTATCCCTCTTGTTGCATGGGAAAGAGGTAAATTATTTCCATCAATAAAATTCAAATTACTCTTAAATTTCAAACCGTTCTAGATGGAAAAATTTTACCAACAAACCATCGACAAAGAATATTACCAGACGGTACTTTGTTAATTGAAAACGTTCAGCGGACACACGATAGCGGTCAATACACATGCGTAGCAAGGAACAACAACGGTCGAAGTACCCGACAAGATTTACAAGTCATCGTTTTAGGTAAAAAAAAAACTATTTTATCTAACCTTTACAAAAAAATAATATTTACTGGTTTAAATAATTTCATTGCCTATAATACCACCTGCTCCGCTGAGTTTGGTAAATGATTTCCCATGCAGACGGATTTTATTTTTTTCCTCATCAAAAACCATCGATAAAATTTTTTTTATCTTAGGAAATGTTTCTGTGATCTCTTTTAAAAATCCATAAACGACGTCGGCGTGATTTATTGAAGTTGAGTTAAGATAAGAAACAGAAAGTAACATTTATTTCTGTCTCTCTTTTTCTTATCTACCATCATTCTGGATCATTTTGGTCCTTCACATTAACCATGATCCACTCACTCGCCCTATTTTTAATAGTCAACCCATCATTCTAACATTATTTTTATACAGTCTATTCAAGTCTTGGGATTCATCACGTATTTTTTATCCACTTACAAAAAAAAAAGCCTAGTGTTTGCATTGTGTCATATTATAATGTAATGCAGCTCCTCCGAAGATATTGCCCATTTCGTTTCAAGACAAACACCTGCGAGAAGGCGCTCGTGCTCGAATTCAATGCGTTGTGAGTGAAGGTGATCTCCCCATTAGTTTCACCTGGTTAAAAGATGGCCGTCTTCTGACTCTTATGGATCACGTTGACAACGATATTTCACTCAGAGATCTTGATGATTATTCGAGCATGCTGACGGTGACGAGCGTTTCATCAAGACACAATGGCAACTATACATGCGTTGCCACCAATCATGCCGCCAGCGTTAATTACACCACGCAACTATCTGTTAACGGTAGGCGGACCCAAAATCCCTTGCCGAAATCTCCCATCATCCTTTAACCGTCACTTGACCTCGTATTCAGCCCCATACAGTATTTCCCTTTGCCTTTCCAGCTCACCAATGCATACGTGTCAGCGCTCCCACATAAATATCTATGTAAGCAGGTTGTTTATGCGAAAAACAATGGTGTCACCCTTTTAATATAATCAATTAAATGTTTCACTTGCTATTTGTATGTTGCCTCTTTAGCATTTTGTTTTTTGCCACTTAAACAGTGATTGTCAGCGTATATAACACTAAAATTAACAATAATGGGTAATATTATTACCATTCAATGGAAATCAAAATTAAAGCAACCCCTTCTGGATTTATATTGCCTCGTGTGATTTCCATTGTAGCCAAATGTTAAATCCACATGGAAAACTCAAGTAATTTAAAAATAAAAAAGTTCAATGAATTAAATAACTGAACACAATATATTTTTTAAAATTTTGACCACTTTGGAATCCACCACTAATAAGCAATAGGAACAGTCGGTCAAAATCGAAATAAGGTTGACAACCACTGATATTGATTTATTGGTGTCTGAGATTAAAGGTGCGCTTTCAAGCGTGTTATTAAACCCTAAAAACAATGTACAAAATAAACAACAGTAAAAATGTTGTGAGGCAGCAAACATGTTGTGATCTTTTAATCAATGTGATGATGATATGTGTTTGTTTGTGTTTACAATAATCCCTTAACTAACCAATGAATGTGTGTGTTTTTTTTTTCTTTCTGTTTTTGGTGTATGGGGTTTGTTTTTGTTCTCCGATTGCAGTTCCTCCCGAAATTATGCCCTTTCCTGACATCCAGCCTCACGAAGGGTCTCGCGCTCAGATCACTTGCGCAGTGACCCAAGGTGACCCACCCATCCGTATCGAGTGGTCAAAAGATGGCGAACAGCCCATCCCATCTTCCCTGTCCGTGGTAGAGAGGACTTTTGATCAATACAGCAGCTCCCTCTCCATCGACAATGTCCAATCATTGCATTCTGGAAATTACACTTGCCACGTGACCAACTCAGCTGCAATTGTACACTACACTGTACAACTATCGGTCAATGGTAAAATACGAGAAAAACAAACCAATTATATCTTTTTCTTATAAAAACTTTTTATAAAAAAAAATTCTTTTAAATTTCTACTTTTCAATTAAAATTTCAGCTTAAAATCTTTTTTCATTATCAAATTGCAAGCTTAATAGCTAACACAAAAACTAAGAAAAATCTCGACATAAGACAATAAGAAATCAACTTAATTACTTGCTAGCCAATTAATGACTGAAAGGGGCTAACATAGACAACATTGGTCTGAATTAATTTTTTCAAACCTGAGAGCAGCAAAGTCCTAAGAAACAATGCATTTGCAATTTCATCCAAAATGCATTGCTTTTCATAGCCACTAACATTTAAAAACAGTTGGCCTAAAATAATCGCTTTTTTTAAATAATTCTGGCTTAAAATCTTTGCAGTTTTAATTTATGATGCAATAATTTGCAAATCATAATTACGGTTAATTTTGCATGTTACTCTAAAAGGGCCAAATTGAGTATCTAATTTATATCGAGATTTTTTTTCAATCAATTTCTACAGTATAGTCACAGAGTACTAAAATTTAAATTTATGACTTATTTTTAATCTGCAACACGTTAAAGTAAAAAAACCTGTAATTCAGCGATACATCATTATACATTATGATCTCAAATCTGCTTACTGTAGCTCATTTTCTATCTTTCATCTTAATCTCAATTTGTACTTTGGCTTAGTTTAGTCTTTTTGCCTGAACTTTTTTCTTTTAACGTAGTGACTGACTTAAGTTAAGCAGAGTACGCTGCTATAATAATAATCTCATCAGTAAGAAACTTTAGGGATTTGAGAATCAGACTTTTAAAAGCTCTATCAGTCTATCTCTCTGCCTCTTACTCTTCTTATAAATTCTATCTTAACACACATTCTTGAATATGCCTGCACACTTTTTTCCACACTATTTTCTGCCATGCATTTGATGGGCAAGTAAACTTTCAAGTTTCAACGATTTTGCACGTATTTTACTTCCCCGATTCTTTCCATATATATTTCTCTTCACTTTCTCTAATCTGTGTCCTTCAATTTACCTACAGTAAAGTATAGTGTATTTTTGCTCTAAAATGTTGCATCTTGTTGCATGTGTAATTTACTCTTCAATCAATATAGATGTATTTTTATAATAAGAATGTGTTTCCTCTATATTTCCAAGCTCTATTTCCGCTTCCACTTATCTCTACCTATTTTTTCTCCATTTTAGCATGATGTTCAAAAAAACAATGTACGAATAAATAAATAATTTAATATGCAAACCAAATGAATGATAAATACATATGAAAATAATTTAAAAACGAAGACAAAAAAAAAACAAAAATGAGAAATTGCATTATTTATTCGTGCACATTTTTCAAATATAATAATTTGATCAGAAATAGACTTGTCTAATATAATGTTTAAAATTTTATTGGCAGTTCCACCACGATGGCTTATTTCCCCCAGAGACAGTCACGTACTCCTGGGTGGATCAGCCATCATGCATTGTAAAGCAGATGGATTTCCACTGCCTTCCATCACCTGGATGAAAGCTCTGGGTAAGTATATACCGACATTTCGATTTCATATATAGTTATATATATACCATTCAACACGGATGTCTAGTCCAATTATCCAAGTGCCAAATGTCGAGCTACTGTAACATAATCAGGCAACCGTTAAATTGGGACCATTTTTTTTTTCACAGATAAAACGTGCTTTCAAACACAATTCTCACAAAACCATATCTATTAATTATTGCAACATGCGTTTACGTGATCTCATAAAACTAACACTGATTCACTTCAGCATAAAAATAAGCAAACAATTTTAGTGTAGAGAACAAGCGCATGTAACCGTAAAACTGAAATGCAACGACTGTATAAGCTCCCACATCCAAGCACAGTACATTTACTACATTTACTTTCTACAAACTAATTAAGAGAGAAAAAAATTAACGGAAATATTAAATCTTCATCTTTAAATCAGATTAATACTTGTGCAGTGCATTTGGTTGTAATGAGAAAATAAGCTCTTAATTCAAATATAGTGCAATTACAGTACAGCTGTTTACATTTTTATTATTTCAGCCCAAAGTTTAATAGAATATAACCTTAACAGCATAATGCAAATTAGAAATAATAATAACAGAAGATTTTTTACAAGTAGCTAGGATTTACAGTCTTTATTATATTTTATAATGGGAATAATTTTTAATTAAAATTTCACTGTACTTATAATAGGGATTAAGCAACGATTATTACTATGAATGTAAAACTTCATTAATGAAACTTGAAATGATACTGTAAATTAGGATACAGCAAAAATGAGAACTTTTTTCAGATGATAAAACAGTAATTAAAGTAAACAATTAGAGCAATAATTTATGATCACATAAATTACAATAATAACAGTGTCATGAAGATATGACATTTTTCTCCCAACACAAGAATTGCATGATATTCAGATGATAATGATAATACTGTATATTTACAAAAATTCAGTGGCATTAATTCTCTACTTGCAAAATTTAATGCTTTTTATTAAATCAGATATGATTTAACATCCAAAACATCACCACCAATAACTTCCTCAATTTTGATGTCTATGTAGCGCGAGTATGTCTTGTTTACGACAGTCATCAAATTGATTAACGTCGGTCGTAAATATCCCAGATAGTAATTACATGAAGGCTATTGTGGTCGTTTGCCGTCACACTTAAACCTTTTCATTTGCTTGACCTCATCCAATGCGACCATGTGTACAGTCGATATCCGAAATTACAAGTGACATTTGCGAACGTCCAACTCTGATTAAGCTCTCGTTTCAAGTCTTTATAACACTAGACTTTTAACAATATATCGATTTGCAGGTTCAACTCCCAGCGAATATCGTGAAGTGTCTATGACCAGTGCTCATCTTCGTCAACACGAAAACGGTTCTTTAGAAGTGGTGTCTGCAAGACAGTCTGATGGAGGCTATTATTTGTGCAAAGCTAACAATGGCATAGGAGCCGGTTTAAGTCAAGTTGTGCAATTACATGTGCATGGTTAGTAAATAGTATATTCAAGTGCAATCGCAAACTTAACGACCAAACGACAAAGTCAAAAAAAAAAAAATAAGAGAAAAGAAAAAGCAAACCGTATCATTAAAACAATTGTTATCATCACAAATAGACTTGCTTTATGTTAATTACTGTTGCAGTTCCAGCGCATTTTCCAACTAAACATCGCAGTGTTGGGAGCCAGGTTGGGGAAAGTGCTAGTTTATTATGTGAGGCAATGGGCGATAAACCAATTAGCATTAGCTGGCATTTTGATAGCCGTCCTATTAGATCCGAAATCAATTCTAGGTTTGACTACTATTTGACTTGCATGCTTCAATGCTTTCTTCAATGCAATCACTATCAATCATATTGATCTAGATACCAAGTAAAAGAAGAAGTTTGGGAAAACGGAATTACATCACGTCTGGTTATAATCATCTCAGAAAAACAAGACGATGGAACTTACACATGTTTGGCTAGAAACGAATTCGGGGAAGATAAAAGCGTCATTCATTTTACTGTACAAGGTACAGTAACACCATAATTAAAACTAATCGATATATTTTTTTAAGTAAAAAACTAAATCTATTGCATTCTATTTTTTTAAAGAGTATCCATCGGCTCCAATAAATCCGAAAATAAGTCAGCGAAACAGTCGAACAGTTGAATTAAAATGGACTGAACCTCATGATGGCAATAGTCGAATTATTAATTTTGTTATTCAGTATAAAACAATCTCTGGCAAGTTATTGATCATGTTTTAGTTATTCGGTTGATGAAACTTATTTTGCTTAATTCGTAAATGTTTTAAGGTGGCTGGAATTCAGATGCAAAGAATGTTACTGTGTTAGTCGGTGACAGCCATCACATAATAACAAATCTTCAACCAGCAACTCATTATCATTTTCGTATTTTTGCTGTAAATGAAGTCGGCATTGGACCGCCCAGTGACGTAGTGGATGTTGTAACTGACATGGAAGGTAGTGTAAAATCTCGCAACTGCTAAATACAAAACTGCTAATTTATGGCTAAAATGATATCCACAGCTCCAGGAGGACCTCCTGAAGATGTACGGGTAGACGCAGTTGATTCAACAACACTAAAAGTTAGCTGGAAGGTAAATAAATACCATATTTGACTATTTTTTTCAAACATAATAAAAGATGGCATACTCTTGTAATGAACACGAATAACTACAGCCACCAAAAACAAATATGTGGCATGGCGAACTGACTGGCTACAACATTGGCTACCGACTTTACGAGTCGACCGACTCAATTTCATATAAAACGGTGAAAGCACCTGTATTCAGTGATTTAACGTCCAATAAAGAAGAACTTCAAATGACGATTCATGACCTTAAAAAATTCACAAAATATGGGGTGGTTATTCAAGCATTCAATCATTTGGGAAGTGGGCCAAAGTCGGATGAAGTAGTTGCTAGAACTATGGAAGATGGTTAGTACTTTCGTTATAAATTTCTCACTACATTGTCAACTAATCTAGTTTTAAAGCGCCAAGCAAACCGCCTGAAAATATAAGGTGTTCGGCTACTACTTCTCAAAGCTTATTAGTGCAATGGGAGCCTCCGCCTCAATCGTCGTTTAACGGTGTTTTACAAGGATACAAAGTACTTTATGCTAGAACTAAAGATTGGTATGGTAAGTAAATCCTACTTGGGTTAGATCGAGTCATGGATTGTACAAATAAAGTGACAGCAATTATAATGAAAAATGCTATCTTTTAGAGAACATGGAAATGGATGTGAAAGTCACTTCTGCTTGGAAATTTATTATTCATGGCTTGGATAAGTTTGAAAATTATACCATTCAAATCCAGGCATTTACTCGGATGGGAGATAGTAGCCGAAGTCGTCCTATTTTTTGCCACACTCACGAAGATGGTAATGTTCAAGAACAATTTTCAAAATTGGAACTCTTTTTTTTTTTTTCCACGAATAAAGAAACGAACCTAATATATAATTAGTTACAATAACAATTTGCCCCGTTTCTTTCTTACCACGAGAAAAATAAAACCGAGACAAATTCTTAACAGTTCCAATGGCGATTTTTCCTGTTTGTTTCTTAGCAAAAGTGTATACAGTAGTAACATTACAAACTTAATCACTAATATTACTTATATTATGATTTAGTTCCAGAACCGCCGTCCGATATTAAAGCTTTAATAGCTTCTTCAGACGCAATTGTAATTGTTTGGAAACCCCCACAAACAACAAATGGACCTATAGTTAAATTTACTTTATATTCAAGGAGCGCGGATAGTGATCATAAAGTATTAAATGTCGTAAATGACAATATCTGAATGTTTTTGTAATCAATTTGAATGTAGGACATGAGCAAACACGTTATAACGGCTGAAATGTTTTCTTATGAAGTAAGAAATCTTCGAGAAGATGTTCGTTATGAATTTTGGTTAACCGCATCTACTGCTATTGGAGAAGGCCAAAGCACTAAAGTTGTGTCTCAAGTACCAGGATCAAACGGTAATTTTAAGTCATACTGAAGAACGTTAAACACGGTATTTGACGCTGTACTGTTTTGATAGTTCCAGCAAAAATCGTGGGATTCGATAGCTCGATTGTTGCCAAGTGGCGTGACACCGTTTTACTGCCTTGTCGGTCTTTGGGAAATCCATTTCCGGAAAAAGAATGGAGTTTTGGGTAGACAAGTTATCCGTTACAATTCCTCTAGTAATAGATTAACTAAAATGTCGATTGTTGAAATTCACTTAATTAACGCTGCCATTCGATATGATTTGTTTCTGTGCTGGAGAAAGCGATGAGAGCCTGACTAAAAACGACAGGATATTTTGGGATGCATCGGAAGGCGATTTGCACATATCAAGTGTCAAAAGTACAGATGCCGGAGCCTACTCATGCAGAGTCATCAACATCCATGGTGAAGATAGACTCACTTATCAATTATCCGTACAAGGTAAACCCACAATAATTATAATGTCCGGAAATAACTAGTTCCTCAAAGTTATTATTACCACTTTGATAGACACATTGCAATTTTGTATTCTATTTAGCTCCACCAGGACCACCTACTTTTCATATTGTTGCTACAACTACTTCCGCTTTACATGTTCGTTGGACTCCACAATCTGATCCAAAAAACCCAATACAAGGTACTGTAAGCAGATGTCACAACTGTACAAAACACATCTATTTTCTGACACCACTTTCTGATTTACAGAATATGTTTTGCACTATAAACGTGACTTTGGTGAATGGGAAAAAAGCGTTTTTAGTTCGGCGTCTGAAACAGCCATTTTAGAGCATCTATGGTGTGGAACTAGGTATCAATTATTTGCAACAGCCCGAAACTGGATTGGCGAAGGAGAAGCAAGTGACGTTATCGTTAGTAGAACCAAAGGAGCAGGTACTTTTTAATACTTATCTAACTATTAAATTAATACTACATCAAACGACTTTCAATAACAGCACCAGAATATCCTCCCAAGGAAAAGTTTATAAAAGAAAACAGTACATTTATCACATTAAATTTGGCTGCTTGGAGTGATGGTGGTTGCAGAATTCTGTATTTTGTCATCGAGTACAAGCCACGCTCACAGACCGAATGGTGGTTGGTCTCCAATAACGTTAACATTCAAAAAGAGCAGTATCCCATTTTGGATCTGCAAATTGATATGTGGTATAATCTAAAAGTCACAGCTCATAACAGTGCCGGATCTACAATTGCTCATTACGAATTTGTTACTAGTCCTCAAATAGGAGGTGCATAAAATTCCTCAAGTACAGTATTTAATCCCATCTATAATAATTCGCTTATCCGTCATAGGTGGAACCGTTAATACTGATTTTGGATTTGAAGCAAACGATAAGGAAAATGAAAGTGGAATAAGCTTAGACATAAACATCGTGTTTCCATTTATAGCTCTGCTAGTGGTCAGCGTTACAGCTGTAATTGCAATTTACTGTTTTAGGAAAAGATTTGCCCAACGTCATACTGGTAATCGAAATTTTGCTTTGAGTAATTATTAATCTTTCAAATTGCATCCTTACTTCACATTCAGTACAAAGCCGAGATGAGGGTAAACAATTTGAAGCTCATTTTGTAAAAAGCGATTCCAGAGGTGTACAAGGTGGCCAAGGAGGTGGCATTGCTAGTTCTAGAGCTGATCTTGATAAAGGCAGCTTTGCCTGTCTTATCAACACTGATCGGGGTAATCCATGCTCATCAAAAACAATTCACAAAAAAGACAAAGGTTAGAAAACGACAAATCAAAATGCAGAGCTCACATTTGTACAATGTAAACAATGAACAATTAACCATTATAGGTGAAGTTTTGCAGCCATATGCCACATATCGCCTTCCAACTGACTTAAAAACAACACATTTTACTGACGGTGATTGGAATAAATTTGAAGTTTATACACCTGGACCATCTGGTGGTGGGATGCATGCAGCTCATCCATCAGGCCAGTCAGAATCCAGTCGAGCAGTAATAATAATACATATAAAGCTTCTACCAACAACTTTAAAATTATTAATTATTTATGAATAGGTTGGTTCAGGATCTGGCTCCAGTAATATTTACCCTATGCTCCAGCCAGAAGAAGAGCACCATCAAGGACCATGTCCAGGTCCAGATTCGTCTCTTTCTGATGATCAAGGTATGTAAATATACTCGAGATAGAACAACAATAACAGACAACTTAAAATTGTTTAGAGTATGCCAGCCCAGTTAGAAGTTCAGAAACAAGCGACTCTAACTCTGGTTCCTGTGCGATCATGTCAGATAAGCATCATACAGATCCCAGTATTACCCAACTTCATTCAGGTCAAACAAAAGTGTCAAGTAACCAAATAGATAAACTAAGAAAGCCAGGTCGTAAAGCTAAAGGTACAGTATAAATTACAGCATAGATAGTTGTTTAAACACAAAACGATTTCAACGCAAAATTAAATGCGGTTATTGCAGTACCAGACCTAATATATAGGAGGCAAGCCGACTGTTATGCTAGACCACTGACTCCACCTGGAGAGGAAGCCTTAACATTAACATCAATCAAAATTCCCAGACCACAATTGGAAATGTAATTCATCATGCAAAATCATTATCACTAATTACCAGATTATAAATATGTTCCATTGATTATTTACAGACCAAGTGCTCCCCTTGCAGAAACAACTATTGACAGTACATTTAGTTTTCTAGATCAAATGGGATCCTCACAAGAATCTAGTGATACCGCTAAAAACGAAGACGCTGGTCATAAAACGGACTCCAGAGAAAGTTCTACTACGTAATTTAAATTAAACCAAGACGTCAAGTTATAATATATTACCAAACTCAAAAGAAGAATTGTTATTTAATTACAGAGACAATCAAAAAACAAATGTCAGTTTTTCAAAGCTTTCATGCCAAGGCCAATGATGGCCACTAAAACAAATCAAAACAAGAGAATTAAAAAAAGTTATAATTAAAATGCCATACCAAGAAATTAATGCCTGTACTGATGTGTCTGTGTACTACTGTTTGCAAAAAAAAATATTCAGTAATAAAAATTTCTCACATTTTTTGAATTTTGGTAGCTAAGCTTAATATCCATTTTACTTCACAACTAATAAATAACGACTTGTACTGAATATAAATCAGAGTAGAAAAACAATGTAACAAACTCTGCTACATTTGTAGCACCAACACAAGTTTATTTAAGAAATTAGTACAATGAGAATCTGCTAAAAATACGGCAGTATAATAAGTACAGTAGTTTATTGCCGAGATATCTGTTTTACGACATTATTAGTACCTGTAGCTCCTATTATTAGATAGCTTTTACATAAACTGTTACAAGTTATAACATACGATATTTGCTCTCGAATGAGGAGATAAATCAACCACTGTTAACCGAATAAACAAAACCAATCAGCAGCTATACATTATACTGTAGTATGATATGACAATACTTGCGCAAATATTACTCACGAGTCCGTTTACGATCATTACTTTTAATTGAGGTAAAACAATCATTTTGATTATGGAGTCGTCAAACCGCATTTACTCACTGATATCCATACTTCTCATCATCACCACAAATAATCTCATTTAATCGCATCACCTCTCTCTCAAACTCGTCTAATACCAAAACGTTAGAATCGTTAATTAATTACATTAATCATACCAGTATTTTTCATCAAATAAATACGGTATTACCTTCATGCTCTTGCACTGGACTACCATGACCCCCAAATTCCACGGGAAGCATTTCAAGAGGCACATAGTTGGTCAGAACATTTTCCGAATTTTCGGTTCCAAAAACCTCCGTCTAACATGTTATATCGATTAAAAAAGTAATGTAAAACTACACATGAAAAAGTCACCCAACAAACCATGTCTCTATATTTGGAGGGCATAAACGTATTACATAGCCGAATTAAACTCAAAGCAAGGGTTGGAGTGTTTAATGCGATAACGTTTGTGAGCAGCATGGGTATTGGAGACTGAAACCCAATATATCCATAATTAGTATATATAAATTAAATATCTCGTGTGATAAATTCAACAAACGATAAAATTGGTGATCAATTTCTTGATAAACAGTGGTGACAAGCAGCGCAGAAGAAATTTCCAGTCATAATCTTGGTAGTTAAAAACAAGAATGACACCATTTAAAGCATTTCTTCTCCGGCTAGCGAGAGTTAAATCGATTGCATAACCAATGCCTTTTAATAACTTGTCAGAGGGGATGTTATATGGAGGTACAATTCTGATACAAAAAAAGTAGATATTTCAATAATTAAGCTGCCATAATGAAAACTGACATCTTACCTTCCAAAATAAAACAGAAAAACTAAAGGCTGGTTAGGATCGCTGTTTTTTAGAGGTACCATAACCCTAAAATTAGCGCATTATTATAATAACCGCAGTTATTAAAAAGAAATACAGTGTCTACATTGTCGAACTGGTCTTAATGGTGATTACCAACTGAATCATTAATTCCCTATTGAATCATTAATTTTAACTATAAGTTATAGTTAACTAGCCCATTAACGACACTGATCTGAGAAAATGTTGCTTAAAACTTTTTGTATTATTTTTCCCATATAAAAAAGAATTGTACAGTGAATTCTCGTTAACACGAACACTCGGTAACACGAATTACTCGTTAACACAAAGCAACACTACAGTATAGGCTTTCCCATACATTTTTTTTTCGTTAACACAATAACTGATTTTGCTTCATATTTAGCATGTGTTCGTTAACACAAAACCCCGTTAACACGAACAAAAATCTCGGTCCCGTCGAGTTCGTGTTAACGAGAATCCACTGTATTTCTTATACTGGTAGCAGAAAAAAGTAGCTGAAAAATGTGTTACCCAAAAGCAAACACCGTACGTAGTAAAAAAAAAGAGTAGAAAACAAATAAAATCTACATGATTTGTTTCTAAATAATAACAAAAACGATTTATCATGTATTAAATTGCATGACATTATTACTTTATAGTGAAAATTATAATTTATTTTAAATGCAGGTCATTAGACCAACACTTACAGGATTAAGTTATGTATACCAAATGTTTTTAGGTTAGTGTAAAGTTTAACGAACTTTTACTCCAAGTCTGGAATATTGAAGCCAGTCCGACACTGATAAATAATAGTATTAACATATACCTTTGTTTTAATAGCCGGATATAAAATTCGTCGTTTATAAAATCCTCTCGTTGTTTCCAAATTTGAGGATAACAAAACCTCACTTTGTAGAATGAAGTCATCGTTAATTTGGACATTTTCATATCATACTCACATGAGTGCAGAAACATAATCAAAAAATCGTCATCTGTTAACAAAATATTAAAATAATAATGTGCATACCGGTAGTAGTACATTTCGTTTTTAAGCACACTCGTTTTGTAACTTTAACCTGTTTTTCCATTGAACTCGGCATTTTCTTCGACCCATTTTTTAAAAGATTCAAGACTTTTAAGCTGTTGTTCGGTTATAATGTTTTTCAGATCCATTTTGTACAACTGAACTTGTACAATACTTCACTATACTGTATATCGTATATCGCTCACAACGTAATATTATATCAATCGGTTACTGAAAATATCTTATCTTCATATACTGCAATTATGCAATAATTTCTTTCGGTCAGCTGGCAAAACAGCCAATTCAAGAAAGACCAGTTTGCGTTATCACACGACAACTTTAATTATTTTGATATAGTGCATAATTAAGACACGATAATATTTTCTCACTATTAATATTTTCTCCAACAAAAAAAAACCCTGAAAAAACATTATCACCGAATACCCAGTTTACCCGAGCACCAGAAACAGGGGCAAAAATAAAATCGCTAGAAAAAGATACTGTAGGTCAATTCAATTCCTGTGTTAGATCATATTTTCTCATTAATTACTGTACTTAAGTTGTTGGAATTCTGACCACCAAGCTATAAACGGCATACACTACAAGGTTATTAGTTCTTTAGCCGTGGCTTTACTGTATCAAATTTATGTACAGTATAGTCTATCACGTTACAGTACTGTACTTTTAACCCTGTAAAGTGGTTCCCAACCTAAAATGAATGCTGCCATTAATATGTAATACTCTTGTTGTTGTTTTGTTATGACATTTTACATAGGCGTAATAAAAAAAAAACCTTTTCTAATCTGCGGAGCACTATTGTAAATAAAAATACTGTAATTTGGCGGAGCACCCTCAATATTTGCTTTTTCTAATACTGTACAGTACATGATCTAAAAACATGGCTACTTCCAACTAAAATACGGTATAGACCCTTTGTCTAGGGATCAAATAAGACCGGGCCAACACCTTACACAAATACAATCGACTAAATTAAAAAGTCACAGATATGACTGATAATAATAATTCAATTAAAACCTAACATGCGTTTACGAATTTATGATATTCTTGCCAATTGAATAGATTTATACATACACACTAATTACAGAGATGAAATAATCTTTTTATCAGAGTTTTGTTTCTGATAGTATAAGACGACTAGTGCGTTTTATTAACAGCGTACACCAAAGATTCTCATCGTGTGTCCCATCCCTATCTAAGTACTCATTTGTTGCGTTTGCCATCACTTAATGCTTAAAGATGAACAAGTCAAAGATAGTTAAGTTACCAACAAACAAAGCTTTTAATGATCGACAGTAATATCTAAAAAGTTTACCTAAACAAAATTCAAATGAAAAAAGATCAAAGCTTAGAATTCACTAAAATAACAAAATGAGACACGCAAGAGATTAAAGTCGAGTTAGTAAATAAAACACCGTGTTTACTAGAAAACTAGTTGCACTATTAGCTATGACACTAAGCTAACAACTACAAATGAGTTTCAGCTCAATATCGTAAATAAAAAACCTCATTTTTTTGTAGTCAATTATTTTTAATATAACGAGTAGATTACATAAATAAAAGTCTCGTAATGCCAGATGTAAACTAATTAACATAAAAATGAAATGTAGTATTCTTGATTAGAGTTGGTGAATAAAGTTTCAAGAGAAATTTTATGTCGTAGTTTTTAACGTCGAAAATCCAAATCCCATCATTTTTAATAATGTTTTGCCATTTCATCAAGCAGCCGACTTGTATGGCGAGAGTTGCAGCTTGGAAATAGTCATCAAGGCTAATGTTAATGGTAGAATCTCTTAAACTAAATAATTGTATCCAAATGTAATTGTTAAGATAAAAACATTTTTTTTAACTAACAACATTGTAATTTACCGTCCAACTGCAAGTATTGCTGCGGCTGGCTGATCACTGTTTTTGTTTATTAACGGTGTTGCCATTCTAAAAACAGTTGCAATTTTACTAATGACTATTTGAAATTTAAGTTTGAAGCCTACCGCTGTTTCAATATTCGGAGAAGGGTTTCATTACTGGCGTTTCGATTTGTCCACCAACGAGGCACATCTCTTCTACTTTGTAGTAATTGGTAATAAACATTTTGGACAATTCCAACTTAAAATCACAATAGTTCAAAAACAAAATCAAAAACTCGTCATCTAAAACCAATAGTAGATTTAAATAAGTCGTAATGAAATTATTAATGTTAAGATTTTCTAACCCGATCTTCCATAGAATTCTGTTTCAGCTTGTACCCATTCTTTTAAAACTTTCAAGAGATTTAATGCGATAAATTTAAGTCTTCTACATTGTTGATTGGTAGCATTTTGAAACCAAAAAATTCCAGAATGATCAATAAAAACTTAGCAAAAAAAAAGTTTTATCCGTTTAGAACTACGGTATTAATTAACCAGTGACGACAATTGATGCTGCCCATGTCACATGTCACTTTTTCAAACCATTATTGAACAACCAACATTATTTTAAAAGCTACGGTATAAAATTCGTTTTACTCCACTACTGTACCGTACATACAGTACGTTTCATGAAAACTTTTGTAAGGGACCTCATAGGCTCTAAGTACCTTCTAAATTTAAAAAAAATAAGTTAGTATGAATCGCACCTGCTATCTAAAATTAATGACAATATAATACGTATGACTTTAAATTCAGAATTAAGCCAATCAAAAGTTTTGCAAACAAATGTTTTACTGACATAATAGAAATGGCCGCCCGTACTGTATTTCACAATGTATCTGTATTACAAGTTTTTTCAGTATTGTTTGCAATACAAGCCATGACGCATACAACATAAAAAGTTTGAAGTGAGTCTGGATGATATTTGTCATTCACTACTTCATGTGCTAAATAAACATACAATTTTCAACTGTATGTTATTATACAGTATACAGTACTCGCAGTGGTAAAAAGTAGATACTGTATGTCCCAAACAAAAACAAAGTTTAAATTCATTCAGTCGTTTCAGCTTATTAGAAGAATAACGTATACAGTACATTCTTAAATAGGTTGACCGTCTTCGATATTCATACCAATTTTCCTCATTTATGCTGTTGAATTGGGCATAAATACCGGTATAATAATGTAGATCAGTTATTATTTTCACGATTTTTATTACATAATATTTAGAATCACTATTTATATCGTAATAAGCTCATTTTATTATCAAATCAAAAATTTGAACTTGAAAGTGACCTTTGACCATACAAAAACTACTATAATTGATGATGAGACCGGTAACTTATTAATTACCGGTATTAACAACAGTGAACTATTATTGTTATTCTGTGAATGCAAACGTCATCATGTTTGACTAAAGTTTGAAAACGATACTAGATATACAGTATTCTGACACCATTTATTATTTATTTAGAAACAAAAAATAATTAACTATATTCAATACTATACTGTGTATACTGTATATGCGTTATAGTCTTGTTGAAGCATGACAAACATGCATGAATGTCCTTCAATATACATAAACATCAGTAAATATTCCCAATTTAGTCAGTTGAAAAGGACAAAAACAACAGTGAAGTAACAGTATAATTTGGTGACTTTCGAATATCAACAAAATTATCAACTACACACAGTATAAGGTAAAACTATATATATTATTTCGGTCTACAAAAAACTTATACAGTACAGTGAAATTCCGTTAATACGAAACGGAATGGACAGAAATTTTTCTTGGTATTAAACGAATTTTGCCTTAAGCGAAAGATTATTCTATTCTTTAGTTCAGAGACTGCAATGTTGTTTTGTATTAAGCGCATTCGTATTAACGGGCTTTCACTGTATGGTATTATGTATTAATGTATACATGTTAATTCATTTTTAAAAAACAATAAAATAAGTTTATCAGACAAGTACCGTAACTTACTGTATTTTTCAACTAAGTCACTGAAATGTTGAATGTTGTTAGTTTCAAGTTTATAAGCTCTATTAAATATTTAATTGACAGTTTTTAGTCACCTATTTTAATAAACACCTCACTAGTATTCAATTTCACATGTGGCATATTTTACCCATTTATTAAAGTCCAACCGACTCCGGTTGTATGTTTGTGTTTTGTAAATATGTTGACAGGAGAAAGGTTATTGGTTATGCAGTTACTGTGCTGCAAACAAACGAGCCTCAAATATCAGCTGGAGTTTAACGAGAATATTTGCAAGGCATACCAGTAATAATTTTCATTAAGGTAAGATTACTGCACGATTACCAAAAGATTATCATCAAATAAATGACATTATGCCGTATATTTTCATATTTTATAAACTCAAAGCATAAAACGATTGTAATGACACGTAAACAGATAAAAAACATTAATATGGTTTCATTGGGGTTCCTACCCATGATGTACCTTCTATTCTCATAAAGTTCAAAACAACTACTGTATTGTATTTTAATGCCTATTACATGTCATACATATTCGTGCCATCTGTGAAACTGGTAACATAATGCTTTGCAATTGGGTGATCATTTTTTCAACTCGAATAATCAAAAAAAAAAAAAAAAATGAAAAGCATTTTGACTTAACCATTTTAGATTAAATTGGGTTACAATGCTTAAAAATAATCGTGTGGAAGATCTCGATTTACCACTACAGCGTTTGGATTGTTTGAAGTCTTTAAAGAACTGGATTCAAACAGAAGCAGAATTCTACGGAAGACCAGGTTATTAAAATCAAAAAAACAATACGATTAATTTTCGTAACTGGCTATTCGGTTTAGATGATGAATTTCTGATTTTGTTTCTAAACTTTTGCGATTTTGAGTTGGAATTGGCCAAAAAGTTTATAACCAATTTCTACCAAGCTAGAAGAGATGTGCCTCAATGGTGGACCAATCGAAACTTGAGCAGCAATGAAACGCTTAAGCAAATACTAAAACAAAGGTAAACATAAAAACTAAATTTTAAAATAACTTGTGTTAAAATCAGTTGCGGTAATGGTTTTTAGAATAGCAACAACGTTAATAAGCACAAGCCGCAATCAGCCAGCAGTAGGGATACTTGCCATTCGACGGTATTACTTCTTAAACCTATGATATACAATATAAAGAATGACATGAACCGTTAAAATTCTAGTTTAGGAGATCCCAACATTAGTCTTGATGACTATATGAAAGCTACAAGCGTCGCCATGCAAATCGGCGGTTTGATGAAATGGCAAAACATCACTAAATGTGACTCTATTGTGATAGCTGACTTTAAAAATTACGATTTCAGACTTCTCATGAAAATGATTTCATCGCCAATGATTGTCAAGCACGTGACATTACATTTTTATGTCAGTTTGTGTTTACATTGCGTTTTTAATTGCTCAATTAACTAAGTTTGTTTTAATTAATTCCTCTATAGAAAACCACTCCTATTAGACTTAGCAAAATCATTGCATTAAATGTTCCGTACATTATGCAGAAACTGGGGCCTTTTGTAATATCACTTTTTCCATCAGCAGTTAGAGATAAGGTACTACTGTATGTCTTTTACATAAACTTATGGCATTCATTGAACCTTAATGTATATGTGCAATACACTATAATTTTAATAACTAAGCTTAATTGCATATACATGTACTGTAGATTTACAAGATTAAAACTTTCATAAAACAAGCTCAGTGCTGTATTTTTAAATTTTTATATTACGTTGGAGTACTACTAATAAAATGTTTAAATTATATTATTTAAGATTATATTATACGGTTCGGAGTGGCCAACCTTATCTGACCACGTTCCATTAGATATTCTTCCTGAAGAATATGGCGGTCAGGGTGGACCATTGACATTACACGAAGGTTGGGTTTTAAAATCAAAATCTTAACTATCCAGTACATCAAAACTAATTTTTAAACTATTAGAAAATTTTGAAGAAGAACTTCTTCCATACAATGACTACCTAATAGACGACGAGAAATACGGATATCAACAACACAATTTGGAACTGATTGACAAAGAGATTGCGGAAATTGATCCTTAAATCGGTAAACGTTTTGTTCAGTTGATCAGCGTTTTCGTTTCCTCTCTACAATATCATGTGGAATGTATTATATAATTTTGTCATTGTTGTAGTGGTTTCCATTAAGACAATTTCCCAGTCCAACAATACAACACCGGATACGATCAATATCAATGCTGTTTTGTGCAAGTACTGTAGTTCCAAAAACTGTTAACGTTATTGTGTCTTCAAGCCATCATACTTGATTAAAGTTTGTAAAAGGTACTAGATACTGTATATTCTAACACCGTTTATTATTTATTTCAAATACAGTGGATTCTCGTTAACACGAACCCCGTTAACACGAATTTCTCGTTAACACGAAGCAACATTGCGGTCCCGAACTACAGTATAGGCTTTCCCATACATTTTTTGTTCGTTAACACGAAGTAAAACCCCGTTTGCACGAACAAATTTTGCTTTTCCAAATGAAAAATTTCATATATCGTCGGCGAAAATGTATAGAAAAT
>JAAFCF010006596.1:6213390-6270703 GCA_013389785.1 Helicorthomorpha holstii | reverse complement strand
AGAGGCAAAAGCGCCATCTAGCGTTTTATAATTTTATTATATCTTTCCGACTTACTTTAACCGTTGGCTTGGCAATAGCATATGAAATCTTAAACATGGTGTGACTCCATTGTGGACTTGGACGACGCTTTTTAAACGATGGTAAAAAAATCGATGTGACGCTGGGGAAAGTGCATCGACGCTGATTTTTACATAGAAACGGCGTAGAAACCTTTGGAAATTCGCCCGAAAATCATTTCCACGGTTCAATAGTATCTTTATTATTTTTTTATATTTGACTGTTGAAAATCGTGTGATTTTCTACTGTAAAACTGTCACCTGACAAACTGTAATGTGTGCTTATACGTGTTCGCGTCTATCTGTAGCTGTTTTGTCAATTTGTGACGCTTAGCTTAATTTTCGACGGGCCAATTTACACGGTGTTTGCCAAATTATATCGCCATTTTGATGTTATTTAAGAACTTTGACAACGACGTTTGAATTTGATGACAGCTTTAAATTGTGGGAAAAAAATTTCAAAGTGTTTAAAGTTTAAATTCGCTTTTCTTTTTACCCGCACCGCTTACGCTGCAACTACTACAAATTTGACATCTGTATTATTTATTTTTGGTGTTTTTCGTTAATGTTTAATGTCATATTTGAATAAGTAATGAAGTGGTCGAGCGAATTGACGCCGAAAACAACGCTTGAATGACAAAAAGCGTTTAAACAAGCAAATTACGTCGATGGCATTCTTGTTTGACGCCAGAGGAGTGATGTGAGAGATAAAGACCAGCGTAAACTTGGCAAAAATCGTTTTTTTATTTTTTCTTTACGAAAACAAAAGCAAAACAACTTGATTACATCATCAAGACTTTTATTTTAATCAGGTAAGAAGTTAATTCAATTACTATAAAAGTAACCTGCAAACTCTTAACCTCTCTATTACCGTGCTTTAGCTGCTTTTAATTTCTTAATTAGCATTAACTAGTGGTTCATACAGTTTGACTTTTCTGAAGAGATGGATAGCGCATCTCTGTATTTATCTATCATAGCCACCAACTAGATCTCTTATCATGGCAACCGATTTCGATCGATTATGTTCAAATTTCACTTGACAAGGCGCATTTTGCTTGTGAACAAATACTCGATGCTCTAAACAGCTCAAGTTGCCCGGATGTTGTTCAGAGTAAACCCAGATGGGGTTCGCTGGCCATTCTTCTGCAATAATGCATTTGATGCCAGTAAAATCACATTAAAACACAATGACTATAAAACCGTACAGAGTATCGGTACAGATTTATTTTATACAGTATGCAAAAAAAAACCATTATGCAATTTTTTTTTGGCATACTGGATGTCAACATACAGTATGAACATTTCTCTACTGTTGATACTCTATGTGAATGCAGTGCATTTTTTAATTACAATTACTGTATTATTGTCGTTTAATTACATGCTGTATAGCACCACGCTATCACCACAACATTATGCATGATTGCATACTAAAAGCTACTAATGTTGCTAAAAATAGCGTTAACTTTAATGCCATAACTACCCACAGTACTTCATTTTATATTCTAATAAAATGTAATTAATGTTAGCATATTTGAGAATTTTAACAGCATTGAAATGACGCAAATACAGAGGAATAACGGCCTATGTCATGTTGATAAAAATTAAACGTCAAATGTAGTTTCTCCGGAAATGTACAGTAGTTATTTGTGCAATTTACCATATTTTGGTGTGAATAAAAAAGACGTTAATCATTCTGTTTTTGATTTTTATGAAATGACATACAGTATGATATGACCTTAAAATGACTATCGACTTGAAGCTTTCGTCCTTAGAATATATTGTACTTGCAGTGCTACATACATAATGTATAATATAGTATTACAGTACTGTATATTTAATGTATATCATGTTTGTTAACTTAATAGATTTTGCATTTCTGATGCCCTCATTCTGACATTTGAGAAGCTTTTTAGTTTGAAATCGATGACCAAATGTCAATGTTATTTACATTTAAATTTGTCGAGAATTTAAGCCCAAAAGTTTTTAAAATGAACAATAACATAAGTTCTAGTTTAAAATTTGTTTTTGAGTCCTTTATATTGTCAATTGGTTTATTGTTTTTGATTTGTATTTGATAACTGGTTACCGTTAATGGCCGTACAGTAGTTTGTCTAGTTTCTATCTTAATAGCGATGGGAAATTAAATATTTTAGAGAGCCATTCTTAATTATTATTATATTTAAATCAACATACTGTCAACCTGCATTGATATTTAATGAATGGCGTAAAAATGTCCATCAATTTGCTATATGTCAAATTGATTTAGGAAATTGGACTAAATTTAGCCCAAGTTAATTTTAACTCAGCTTTACTTTAGCAAAATTGACATGAAATTAATTGAAATATTTCATACTGTAAAAATATTTCAGCTTTATAGTGTACAGATTTTTTTTTCGTAATTGAGATTCCGAAATGTGAAACAACGTTGTCAAGCACTTTGAAAATTGATCTCATAATAATTACTACAATTACCAGGAAAATAACCAGCATAAAAATTTTGATGCATAATATCATCGGTATTACAGTCACTCGTAATGTTCAAATACAAACATAGACATCATCATTAAATAATAAATAAAAAAGGTTGTATTATAATTGAGGGGAAATTATCTTTGGATTATTATTACTATTAAAATGAAATCAAAAACTAGAATAATTTGATGGAGAAAAGTTCTTTTGGTTTTTAATTTAGTTTTCTGTTATTTTAAATTGTGCTTTTGATTATTTCAAATTGCGCTTTTGATTATTTTAAATTGTGCTTTTGATTATTTTAAATTGTGCTTTTGATTATTTTAAATTTTGCTTTTGATTATTTTAAATTATTTGAATTTTTACGGATTTTGATGTTTAACTGTAAATAACTTATTTTTTTATAATTTAAAAAAAAGCTCAAGTATATTTTTACCTTTGATACAGTATACCGTATACTTTATACATTACATAATCTTCAAGGTACTCAATAATATTCGGAGCTCAAATAATCGATATTTTAATCGTACTTTTATAACTTGTAGTAAATCCCTTAGGCAGACACATTTATTTACAGCTTTTCATTCATTCACTGCATTGCTATTGTATGCTATAAACCGATTGAATTTATGTGTTAACTTTGTTATTTTTATTGCATTTGTCACATTTCCTTAGTTTACAAATATAAAGTAAAAATGTTTTTTTATTTATTTTTTTTTTGCATTTACTATACTGTATATAATACAGCATGATTAATTGCTAGACAAGTTTGCACTAACACTAAGCTAAGTTTTCTGGGTCATTTAGCTAGATTACTAATGCTTCGCTGATGTTAAATAGGAAGTACAGTTGCTTTTACGTAAAAAATAACATCACCAGCTTAATAAAAAAAAGAGAAAAAAAAAATTCGCGAATGAAAAAGTTAAAACTTAGCAAAATGACGTTAATAAGATGAATGAAATATACGATATTGTTAAGAATGTTTGTCCCATTATGAACAAACGAATGAAAAAATGGATTGCAAGTACTTCATTACAGTACTATCCATGGTTCATGGGTAATTCTGCTGTGAGAAAGAAAAGATAATTATATTAATACGAGTGTGTCATAATGGAAGAGCCCTGGCCAAACGCACTGTACTAGACCGGGTTTAGTTTTCGTTCGTAAAGCGCTCGTATTTCGCTTTGCAAATGCTATCTTTTGTGTATGTACCTATAGTGCATAAAATATAGCAGAATTTGCAGCTTTGAAATCATAATATTAATGCTGAAATAATGCGATTGTATGTGAAGCAATACAAAATGAATATTTGCTTTATGCTTGTGCAATGTGATTGAGTGAAATATATGCAGCATTTTTTGTTCGTTATTTTATCGATAAAAGTTAAAGACCGCAATTTATTAATATTTAATATAACTTAGCTTAAATCGTTTTTATTTTAAATTTTCTACGTTCATAAATAATTCTATTTGCGATAAAATTAGATTGTCTAAATGGATGATTATCATTTACCTGGAAAAAGTAGTACAGGTATATTTTCGGTAAAGTATTTAGATTTTTAAAAAAGACTATTATTAGCATTTTTTTTGAGTGATGGAAAACTGATCTAAACTTAAACGTAATATGATTTTCACGGAAGCCAAATTCTTGGAATTTGACGATAAATCTCTTAAGGGTCATACTTTTTTCCAAGAGTTACCAAGTTTGGCATTATGGCTTCAACTTGTCATATTGAATTACTTACATCTTAATCGGTGCATTAAAAGCATGTCAATATTTCTGACATTGCATTCTTTGAAAACCAACATTACAAACTCGACATACGACTTTTCAATGATAGACATATAAAATTAGTAAGTGATTTTTTTCTCAGTGCAAATATTCAATCGGATGAAATTCGGGAAACTTTCTTTGATTTACATTTTTAAGCTTAAACGTCGATTACAATTTTAAATAAATTTCATAAAAGTAATGGTTTGAATGCATTCTCAACATGTGTACAACTTTGCATATATCAAACATTTATTGCAAAATAAAAAAACTAAACGCTATTTTGCATTTAAATAACACAATAAATGACACAAATCCATTTATCTACTGTATACTAAATGAATTATTTCTGTTATTGGTGTTATATTGTGCCCATTATTTGGCCTTTTATTGTATTCCGCAGTATTTTCAAACTGAAAATGAACACTAAACCAAACGTTTTCACATCTCAAATAGAATCAACTACAAACGAATCGCAAACACTCGTTATTGATACTCTGTATGCTTTTTGATTCAATTGCTAACAGCACTAATTGCAATGGCCTTAATATTTGTTTTAATATTATGGGGTAGAGTGATCAAAATATCACGCTACCCCATATGTGACATCATCTACTGTAGTGACAAGTTAAAAATTTCGATTTTGTTTTTGTTAGTCTTTTATGGCTTCCAAATTCAATAGAAAAAATTACAAATATACAAATTGATATTATATAATAAAAATTTATTTATTGTTTCTCTTAGAAAGGACTTTTAGCACATTAGGACATTATTTTGTTTCCAGTTAATTTTGACAAAAATAAATGTAAACAGTTAACATTTGAAAAAAAATTGGTCTTTTTTTTTCAATTGTAAACATTACTTTCAGATTAAAATTGTGTAAATGTAAACGTGAATATTTTCTCTTGGCTATTTTTCAATAATAGAATCTGATAAACTGTATAATTTAAATTGGCATATTTGTCATTTTTTTTAATGAATTTGAAAGTCATCAAAGGTTGTTTTACTCTTAACAGAAAAATCGAAATTTTTGATTTGTTGCTACATGGTATCGTATGGGGTAGCGAGATATTTTGATCATTCTGTATCTAGCTTAGTTGGGTATAGTAAAGTGTTTGCTATGCTGAATAATAGTTGCGAAGTGCAAATATTAGAAATATTAAAGCCGGTTTTTTTCTACCTGTTATTTGTACGGTTATTTATGATTGAATTGAAATGTGTGGCTTATTTCGTCTGAACGCTTTAATATTTTTTATTACGCATATTACACAAGTTATTTACAGTCATTAAAGGTAAACATTAAAACAATATTAGCACAAGTTATTACTGTGTGGAAATTAGCGGCATGATTAAATATTTAAACGTTTGTAATACTGTTATTTAGTTTAAAATTAGTAGCACTATATGAAGTATAAAGTAAATATTAGTAAAAAAAGAAGTTAAATTGGCGATAAGGGTTTAACAATATACCTACATATTTAATATAGTATTTAAATTGAAAGCTGGTATGACCGTGTGTGTACGTGTTGGCGTAATCAATATTTCACGTTAGTAAATCACAGCAAAAGACACTTTGTTGCTCACCAAATGAAATAAATATTGGTGACAGACGACATAGCAGACTTACCACACAAAGTCGAAGTTTTCTCACTAAAGTATCGATCCATTGTTTTCATATTCCAAGGACCGTTTTACGTTTACAATTACTTGAAGCACTTTAACGCTACATACAGTACACGAGTGCATTCACTACCACAAAAATCTTAACTTAAAATATTCAAACAATTAAGGCAGAAGAACGATTAAGGCAAGTAAATTTGCTTTGTGAAGATGCTTTACTACTGGAAGTCATGTAGCAAAATGAATTAGAGGTTTTAAAGTGAGAAGCAATACAAGTGTTAGCTTATGGAAATGAACAAAAGCTATGTCAATTTTATTTTAGTTTTTCTTATACTGAATTTCGTCGTCTTCATAGGAAAATCTCGTAACTTTGCTAGTAAAGAAACGAAACTACAAGATTGTCATTTTTTTATGTAGATACTGTGTATCTTGTTTTTTTTATTGTTTTAAAGAAAAGGGACGACATGCCTTTGGCTGCCAGGGATAAACGATATCGAAAACGTTCGATATTACTCGATAGTTCTCAAAAGTTTTTTTTGTGGTCACTATTACAAGAGTTTCAAATCGATATGTCGACTTACAAATTCAATACAGTATTTCCAATTTTCGATACTAGACATTTCCCATTATCTAAAATCGATACATTGAATGTCGATATTCAATATATTGCTGACATTCAGTATATCGAACTTGATATAGTGAAATATTGTTCAGCCTTTTTTTATGCAATGCATATTTGTCTCATTTCGACATTTTTTATATTTAAACAAGATAAAAGAGCTCTGTTGCAATGTATTTTTGTCTCGTTTCTTCATTTGTTAAAAATTACAAATGGCAAAATTGCATTGGTTTCAATTGAAATTTGTCTCGTATCTTAAGTGGCGTGTAGTTTTCTTATGAAAGCCAACGATATGTTCAAATCTAATTATTTTTAATGAATATCATTAAGTAACATAATTAAGTATTATAATTAAGTCATTTCTTGTGTACCATCAATAATTAAATTGATAGTTTCATAAAAGTATTACAAATAGTTTGCTTCATACCCAACAGTTTGACAAAACTTCCAATCCTTATGTAGCTAAGGTTTATGTTTGATTTATGAATGACGATTTTTTTCATCAGTCAAATTAATTTTGTGCGTCGGCAATAAACTTCTTTCTGTGTGTTTATAAATCATCCGGTGTTTCATTATAAAATGTAAAGATTTGACAAATTTATTAGAAACTCATGTTTATTCAATATTTTAATTAAAAGCACTGAACTTTTGTATTGCATATCAGATTGGAAGTTGATGTGATAGATGAAATTGATTTTAGTGTGGCTGCGCATGTGTTCTGGTTGAACGTGCTTTATCGAAAATCTTTTATTTTTACTTATTTGGAAAAAGAAGTGACCTAAATAAAAATTTCTCCCAATTGAATAAACTTTATCAAAATGCCAAAACAAAATTATTCATTTTTGGAACATGCTTTTGTGATGTTCTGGCAACTCCATTATTATTATGTTTAAATGCCAAATAATATACTAGAAAATACTGTATTTGCTTTTTTTTTTAAACTTTTACAATATATCGGGTGATTTCTAAATTGGAACGGTTTTTTTTAACTCCATGGTAAGACTTATCGGGACAATTCATATCATTTAGTTTCTTTATTGTCACTTATTTCACCAGATTAGGTAAAGATTGCACTTAACGTTGTTTTTCCTTGATTTTGCGCAGATCTACACTTTTTAGACTAAAACCATGGTGTTGTCATTTTTGATGGCGATTTGAATAGTTGTTTGTTAACCTATTGGACGTTTGGTGATCTTCTGGGGTCACCGGCGTCAATAAATAATAAAATTGTCTGGACAAATCGCCATTGGAACTGACAAGATTTATAGCCTCGTTTCTTTACTGGCAATGTAAAAAAAAAGTGTTCCAAATTAGAAAATCATCCGGTATATAAAAAACGGATAGATGAAAAAGATGAGGAAAAAAAAACGATAAAAAAATCTTAGCTTAGGACCTAAGCGATAATACGAGGTTGCAAGCTAATTAAGAATCAGTGAATCGTATGAGAATTCAAAGGCAAATTACGATGCAAATAACATACTATTATAGAATGTAATCGAGTACAGAATGTTTGTACGCATAAATAAAATGAAAAAACTGCGATTTGAAATGCGTCATTACTTTGTAAGAGATGAGAAAGAGAAAATATGTTCGCAAACAATTATTGATCCCACCTCAAATCACTGATAGGCTGATAGCGTAAATTAATTACAGAAAAGTAACAAAACGTTATTAAAAGCAGAGCTGTGATAGCTTAATACAGTATTATGCCAAATTTAATTTATTCCAACAGGAAATGTGCGATATTTCAAGTATTTAATTATTAAGATTGTTTTGCAAATTGTTATCCAAGTTGTGTAACATTTTAATGCACTGTACAGAATTGCAAATATTTGGAAATTTTTTTTTTTAAACAATAATATTTTGAGACACAGCTTGTCTGATCACATCTTGTTTAAGCTTTAACAGTAAAACCAGACGGTTTTGTATGGAATTCAATAGTTGTTTAACTTTGTTCAACAGAGCGCCATTTACTAACAGGAAAAGCGTTGCCATTTAATTAACTTTGTTGTTTTTATTAATTAATTTTACTTTTGGCTATTTATTTTGCAAATGCGCATTATTGTTGTAATTACGAAAGCGAGAACTATTAAAACTTGGTAAATATTACCATAAGATAGTTCAAAATATTGTTTATAAAATTATGATTTTAATTTAGTGTATTTTCTATATCTACGTCATCCCCCTCTGTTTTGGTGCAAATGACAATAGTCGTACAGTACAATAGAAATATTGAAAAGAAAAGATTTACTAAATTAATTTCTTGGAAATAGCAAAGACACATATCAATTTATTATCGTGTATATCAAACCAAAACTTAATTATATTTATTTTGACGTTCATATTTATCGAAATATGTATGAGAGGAAGGCGGCGTAATTTGTAACTACTAATTATAATTCAGCTTAGTCTTTACTTAAGCTTTTAATTAAAATATTTGTAATGTCTAGTCTATAGAACTACAAATGTAAAATTTCAATCCTTTTGTTTTTTTGTTACAAGTTATAATTTTTTACATGCGTTAGAATGCAAAAATGTACAGTATGTAACGTTGTCTGAATGAAAAATGTATCACACTATGTTTCTTGCTGTTGTATAACTCTTTGAAAAATATTACAAAAGAAACAAAGCCACGCCCTTTCCATTTAAGTGTGTTTTTTTTCATTTTGCGTGTGTTATTACTCTTCCAACTTTTGTTTTCTCTGTGTGTGTTTGTTCATAAGTAGATGCCTGGGATTTTCTATACCGGGTGATTTCTTTATTTGGAGCACTGTTTTCAAATTGTCAATAAAATAATGAGAATGAATATTATCAGTTTCAAAGATGGTTTGTCCCACTGGTTCTTGCCATGGAGGAAGAAAATGCTCCAATTTAGAGAACCATCCGGTACAGAAGATATACAAATGCACGTTATTCTGGAGCGCTGGAAAAGCATAATTGGAGCATTTGAAATGTGGGAAGTAAAGTAATTCGCCGTGGTTGTTGGTAGAAAAAGAAAATTCTTTAAAAAAAATAATGGGCTGGTGTTCAGTGTTCACACACATAACGCTAATACTTGAGAGCATAACTGGGGTTGTTGCATTAAAGCTGCGATGCTCAGTCTATCTCTTTCTCTTCAATGTTTTTCACAAAGATTTTAATGAATGCTTTGAAAAACTTTTTAACAAAAGACATCATGAAACGAAATATAAACTTGAAGAAGCCTTTTCGATAGACTTTTCTTAACCTCACTGCTCTCTGCTCCAAAATTCTTTATCAATATTTGATGCTTCTATGAAAATTTTATCTTTTCCACTTGGTTGCTGAATTTGACGTTTTACAATGGCACTGAACAAAAATCTATACCATGTGCAGTCTTTACTCACTTTCAACAGAAATATTATTCAAAACTCAATTTTGTCTCGGAAAATAATACATTTTATCTTTTCTTTTAGAATTTTGAAAAATAATAGAAAATATATCCGGTATTTATTTTTTTTTTAGTTTTCTTGAATTTATTTTTTATTATTATTTCTTGTTATTTTCTTGTGCTATTCACACAGTGGGTTTTGAATAATGAATATAAAAAGCACAATAAATGACTGAATTGCAGATAATTTTGCTTCTTGGAAAACTGAAGTAGTGATATCCCACCTATTTATAAACTGGGCTGATCAACTAAAGTATTATTTGCACTCAACCATACATTAACCGTGGGTGTGACTTACAAAATACAGTGCATGTTAAAAGAAGAAGAAAAAAAGCTAAACATTGTATATAGCATAAACATTGATGATGGTTCAACTATAAGCAATCAGGAAGCGATATGACTTTCGCTTAACAATTTCTAACTAATCATGGTTAAAGTCATGTAACTGTCAGCACATATCATAACCATAACCTTTTATTGTTAAACTGCAAATGTCATCGTAAATTATATGCTGTTAGATAAAGGATTTTATGAATCATATAACTTATAAGCCAGTTTATGAATAAAACTTAAAATGACATTGAAAATAATTCTGAGAATTGACTGCAAGAGGAACTAAGTTTCTCACTGCAACGTAGAAACAATTAAATACGGAAATTAAAATACAACTAAATTATTATCGGATTTTGACGATTATTAATGGTCGTTTCTAGTTACTACTGTACTTTGATGCTAAATCAGTTGATGTTCCATTTGTTTACTTTTAGTTTTTTTATTATTATTATTATATGAGACATATAAATTATCAGCGACACGAAAAAGTATTTACTAGCATTTTAAAAGCTTTGGATTATATTTATAAAATGATTTTCATGTTTTATGCTAATGCATTAGCATAAAAAACTACTAAAAAGTATAATTTGATATGTGAACATGACTGTAATTACTAATTACTCTCAAAATATTATTATTGGCTAATTTTTTTTATTAAATTACTTAATTAATTTTTTTGACTTAGTTTAATTAAAAACCAAAAAAAAAAAAGAGAGAAAGAAGCGCGCATGTGCAGAATAAATGAAAACTCAAGCAGCGAAGAAATTTTAGCCAATTTATTTTTTATAATCGATCATTATTATTTTTTTGCGTTTAATTTTCTAAAAGAGAAAATTCAAAACAAGACATTTTATTATACTTTAAGACAAATTTGATATTCTAATAAAAACTTAATTCAACGATAATATTTAATTAATGCTAAAACAAAATTGATAACAAGCAATTACTTTATACTGCATACTGTAAATATTTTAATTTTGTTTTTAATTTTATTTTTAGAAAAGAATTTTTAAAATAATTATTTTGCTTGCGGCTTTGATTTAAATTTCTTCCTTACCGATGCTGAATAAAACATGATTTTTTGAGCTATTTACTAATTTTATTTTGTTAATTTGATGCTAATTTATGTTAATTTAATCTTAATTTGATCATTAATACTAGTAAAGCTTGAGAATAGCTGTAAGCATTATGCAAATTTGTGTTTTAAATAATTTGTGTAGATCAGTTTGTACTTGTAAGTTCTAAGAGCATCGTTTAATAGGTTCTCAAAAGTTCGTGTCTCATGGGCATCATAACGTTACGATACGATTATAATTTGATGATTTAATAGGATTTTTTTTGGGTCTTTATTTGATAAAGAGCTAGGTGGCATAATATTTTTTCTTCTCTACAGTACAGTTTAAGTTTAAATAATGTTATATTCCCATGAAATAGCATCTTATTAGCTTTTTATTTAATACCGTTATTTATGGCGTAATATAATTGCTAAGCTACTGTTCCGCAAGACTGAAATAAATCACTAAAATCACAAAATGTTGAAGTCTCAATTGGTAGTCTTTCCATCGGTGAGTGCAACTAAACTTACCGTATTACGGATTTTCTACAGTACAGTCAATGCTAGCTAAACAACCTAACGTAATAAAACATTTTCTCTGCAGACAAAAACAAAATTACTTAGAAATAACGTCGAATTTTGCAGGCAGAACACGTCTGCGTATATTGTATAACTTTGGGTGAACCTCAAGCGTTGCATAGGAATAAAAGGATGAAAATATAAACAGATAAAGCTTATTTTTTAAAAAGATTTTTTACAAACCTAAATAAACGCTTTTTTATTTTGTATGCGAAAGTTAATTAAATTTTTCATTTCAAATAATAACAAATTTTTGTGTTAGGCTTTTCGATGTGGTTTAATTGAAAAATTGTTTATGTTAAAGTTGAGAGAACGTATATTGATATTTTCAAATAAGAAAACAGCACTTCACATTTTGCAGCTTATGTTATTTATATGTACCTAATCTCAATTTTTATAAAGTAACTTACCGTATAATTTACTATACTGTATGCTGACATTTTACATGTACTTAACTCAGTGTATTAAATTTTTGCTATAATTGTGTTCATTTTTTACCAACATGTTTGTACTCAATTTGCTCATAATACTAGTTTATAAATTTTTATAAGAATTTTACTCATTTTTGCCATTTCGTTTTTTATTGAATATTTTGGTATCTTTTAATCTTCGCAGGATTTTAACATCTTTTTTCAACTCATTTGAACATTCTTGCATTTTACAATGACGTTTTTGCAACTTTATTGTATATTTTGGCAACAATGTTACTATCCTTTGTGATAATTTGCATTCTCTATTGTAAATTCATACAGTATATCATTTTTTAGAATTTGTTAAATATTTGGTGTAGAGTTAAAAATTGCTGTGGTATATTTTGTAGCACGTGAATTGAGTTCACGAAATTTCGCTTTTTTTATTAATGATTTATTATTTACAAGATTCTCAACATTTAGTATAAAATTAATATGAATAATAAATTGCTTGCTGTAGAGTTTGCTCTTTTCAATCGAAGTATTCTTTTTTATTGTAAAAGTGTAGTATTAAATGTGACAGTGTAAAATTCTGCAAATGAGAAGCCACGTTTGAGTGCTGGATAATTCAATTGAGTGTAAATGTCATGTGTAATTCTGGTGTTACTTTATCAACAGTTTGAATGCGAAAATGAAACGAAGAGTAGCTGAATAAAAGATAAAGAGCTCAACTATAAATAAATTACATTTATCCATTACAGTTTGTACAGAGAGACTATTTAGGGAATTATATCTATAAGGCCAAAGGATAAAATTGACAAAAAAGACTTGGTTAAAATAGTATGTCGAAGGGATAACTAATTCTTTTATCAAGAATATTACGCTAGATCAACTTTAATGTCAAATAGAAAAAAAATAACAGGTACACAAAATCAATAGTTGAATTTCACAGGTGATACCAGTGTTGAAACGCAGAAGAACAACAGCTGAAGAAATAACATAAAAAATCCAGAACAAATTCAACTGGTAGGAAAATCAATCGAACCACTTATAGTCTACAACAACAACATTTAAGTGTTTAGCAGACATGCCGAGTTAACAGTGTTTATATACTGTATTTAAACCATAAAATCAATTTAAAGTGCAGAGTGAAATCCAACACTATTTCTATTTTATGTTTATTTGAAAATTATTCACATCACACTCGTACGTACTACAGTAATTTGTTAATTGATTTCTTAATAAATAATGTAATTAGACTTTTCACAATCTCTTTTTACGGTTTATCCATTACGTTTTATTAAATTACGTTAATAACGAAACGAGACAAACCTGCATTGTAACATATGTACTTTAGTCTCGTTTCTTTAAGAATAATAAAGAAATGAGACTAAATTCATTAAAAAAAATACTGTTATGATATAAGATGCTTAATAAAATTACTTTTTATTTCTACACAACGTACAGTGGAATCTCGTTAACACAAAACTATTTTAACACGATGAAAAATCTCGGTCTCTACGACTTCGTGTTAATGGGATGCGACTGTAGATGAATGCTTTTTAAATAAACTTAGTTTCATAGAAAAAGACGATTTCTTTCAATTGTGAAATAAAATATAAAAAAACGACAAAGAAACTAAGGAAATCATAGCAATTGAGAGTTTGCAGTTGTTCACGTTTTATAAGTTATTATTATTATCACTCGAATGTTTACTGCTTTTAACAACGCCATCATCTTGACAGTGTGTCGACATTATTTTAAAAGCAGAATTCTTGTTAAATCGTGGAAATAAGTTTTACTATTTTTACCTGAAGAAGATTTCGTTCGTTGCTGACACTTTGAAGTATTTGAGAAGCCTCAAATGGGTCATTAAAGTCTCAAAAACATAAGAATTACCGACGAGACTAACATATAAACGCAATTCGACTTTAGGTTGTTTTTTTTTGCGTGCAGGAAAATCGTTAACCGAATTTTTAACCGGTTTAAATAAATCATGGAAATTTTCACTAATTTTTTATTTGATGTAATTTTCAATTCAATTAATGCGGCTAATTGAATTGGCGAAGCGGTTTCCACGTAAAGTGCATTAAATTAAGCGTAACTTTTGTTGCGTTCACTTAAAAAAAAGCCTTAAACGCTTTAAAAAAATAAAGATCCCATAACTAAACTTAGTTACATATAATTTGATTTGTAAGCAACTGAACACAGTGTAAAAGTGCGCTGTATTATTCATGTAAGGGTGGATGTGTTGAGATGATAAACAAAGTCAATAGTAACCGTTTGCATAGAATAGATAGCCTAAAGCCAAACAGAAAGTCTGGTTATTAAGCTGAATTGGGTGTGTTTATTGACCAAACGATTCAATGACTTTTTCTAATCCAAGTACTTTGCAGCCCTTTAATAACTACAGTATTATAGTGTATAACGATTAGATTACTTCAAATAACACTAATGTATCATATGCCATAATTAAGGCTGTTTTTACAGTATAACAAATATTTTTGTTTGCTTTCAATAACGCAGACAAACATAAACAATCTGTTGTCCCAAAAAAAAAAAGACTTAAAGTGTCAAATACAGTAAGTCTTTTAGAATTGTCACGATAATTAATTAACTAATGGCAACATTGTCCTGTAAACGTTTCATAAATTTTTCTGGCTTTTTTCTTCCATTTCTAAGATTGAAGTCAATTAAATTTCTTGTTAGTCATTACAATGGATACTTAGGTTAAACAATAGCAATATTTGGTTGGTTTTTTTGTAGGATTTGTACATACACTAACTTAATGTTAAGAGACACAAAAGTTTAGACGATTTAATGTAATGTACAAATGGACGTCAGTACTACTGTATATTGGAGCTGACATTAATTAATCATTTTACTTGTATCGATAGAATTTCAGTAAACACCTTAAATAAATAATGTTGGTTTTTTTCTTCATGTAGTGAGGTACATGTATATTAAAATAATATTATGTTTAATGTACCATTTAATATTACTTGGCGTACTTTAACGGTTGTGTATTTTTAGTAACGCCATTAAAATTTTTATTTTCCAAGTAATTTGTCTGTTTACGTTTATACTGCACCAATAAAACGTCGTTGATTTTGTCGAATTTAGGTTAAAATATTCAGTAGATAAAAATAGTTTTTTTACGGATTTAAAATTGGTGTCGTCTGTTATGGCTTGATTTGCATTTTGCAGCGTAAGACATCAGTTTTTGCTAAAAATAAATATTGTTTACTTTGAAACAGGTTTTAAAAAAGACCTAGATAACAGGGTTTCTTAATTGATTTTTGGCAAATTTTGATTTTTAGGACACAACGTTTCATTAAATAAATAGATTAAACGTAAAACACACGAAATCATCAGGCTATTTAGATTGGGTTTTACACATGTGACGTTATTTTATATTTGGTTTTGATTGGGTTTTAGTGTCGTAGAGAAAACATTTATTTTACCTATCTAGATTTTCATGGAGTTATTTGATGACTTTTGTGTATTTGAAATTCAGTTCTATCAGTAATTTATAAAAATCAGGTTTTGAATCAATTTTGTCGTCTGCTTAAAATGGAATAGACCACCGTTTTTGTTGTTGTTGTCCAATGACCCTGCATGTTCTGTAAGTTTCCAATTAACTTACTAACATTCTTATTTTCTGAATTCGTAGCTCCAAACATCGGGCAAGATGATTTCAGCAATGCCAGCTGTGGCCATTCGGCGTGAGCGTAGTAAAAGTACTGATAAAACGCCTCATCCGCCAATGACGAGACGAAGACGTTTTGTTGAATACTATCATAAAAAGATTCAGCGTATGGGCAATATGCGACCAACGGATCGAAATTATTCCACCGCCACAACACCAGAAAATGAATTGCCCCCAGAATTACTAGTGGAAGTTGATCCATACTCTGGAAAACGCTGTTCAACTTTACAGCGCTATTTGGGCTATATGCCCATATTTCATACAGGATGCGTATTAATTGCCGCTGGTTTGGTCATTTTATTTCTTAGTGTTGGAACGATTAAAGCCGATATCACCACATTGCGGGCGTTTGGTTCGTTTTTTGTCATTTTAGGAGCAATTTTGTGCTTTATACGGACAGTTTTCTTTAAGAAACAAACATCACCCAGACACAGGCACGTTTTACGTCTACGTAGCAGTGACTCGTTTGCCACGAGACTTTATAATTCAAATGGAAATGGTGAGCAGGAAACTGGAATTTCTCCTGCAATAACGATGGAAATGATTAGCGAATTAGCGTCGTCACCAAAGGCCATGAGACGTGATTCAACCGGCATATTTTTGCCACCACCACTACCACTACCACCACCACCGCAACAGCAACAACAGCTGCAAAACAATTCGACTAATAACATACTTACTTCGACTTTACCGCCAACTCCACCTACGCCGTCGTCAAATTCGAAACCGGTGAATGAACTGGTTAAGTCTTCCTCCATGCATCTTTTTCCAAAACAGGATCCAACATCTGGAAATGAAAGGAGAAGTCCAAGTCCATTGCTGTTGAGGCCAAATAACAGTACTGACCGGATGCTGCAGAGTAGTGAGGCTGAAGAGGAACGGTCGCTCTGATCTTTTCGACGTCACGTCACATTCACACATGCCTATATTTACTTGGATGATGGACTATCAAGTACACCCTTGTCGGTCAAAATGAGATTTCGGTTATCAGAACTTTCGGAACAAGATTTAGAATGAGCTTAATAACTTGTAATAATTGTAAGTCTGGCAAATGTGTGTGAGGATTTTACCAGATTTAATATGGACATGTGTGATGATGGCGTGACGCGGTATATTCAATTTTAATTTATTTACCACACGCGGTAAATAAAATCCATTGTTATAATTACAATGTGCATGTAAAATACACATTGTAAGATTTACATGTTATTATTTATTATATGATATTATACTGTATACAAAATTTACCCTTTTAATATAAAACTGAATGAGCAAATTATAATCAGACAAGACTATATTTAATTATTTATTAAATTAGAAATGATGACACGTATTGTACGGGAAACATGATATGGACCGGTACATAATTTTTTGATATAATATAATTATGTCAACAAGTAACTGAAACATTGTATTTAAATGAAACAAGTGGTACAGTATATTAAAGAATGTGTGCAGAAAATAGCGTAGATAACAAATGTACTTGTAGAATGTATTTTTTATTCTAGAATGAACAGCTGCATTATACTGTAAACGTTAATTTATTTTATATCTCTATACTTTTCACTGCGTATTTACTGTTTAAAACGTAGTGTCAAGTATATAAATTAAAAAAATGTAAGCTGTTTATTCTAGAATCAAGATTGACGTATTATAGCATGAATTTGATACCGTTTCTAGATTTAAAAAATATATTATAAATAAAAGTCGCGGATTGCACGTTTCCATCTGGCTGCATTTTGGAATGCGCAAATTCTTAAAGAACAAAAACTCCAGTCTGGTTTTTATTTAAACTTATGATTTTGTGTCTTAAAAACCAGTATTAGTTTTGAGCTGTATCGTAAAGTTTATTTTTAGTGCCGCTTAATAACTTAACTATCTGTAGTTACTATTTGCTTAATGGTGCCATTGTACGTAAGCTTTTTCAATTGAATCATAATTAGATGCTATGCAGTATCATATATTATCATTATGCAGATGGGATGATATTAAGTTTTGTAGTTGAGATATACTTGAATTAATTCAAGCATTTTACAATACACGATGTTGAAATAACTGATTCAAAACAAGGCAATTTAGTCGCATCTTACAATAAACTCAGTACTATTTCATCTCTTAATTTATTATATTTTTGTGTTGGTTTTAAGTTAACAATCGTCTCGTTAATTGTCACTGCATGATTATGCATTTGTGCGTGGGCTTTTTTATTGTTTACACTTTAGAATGCAATACAGTACTATGCATTATAGAGAAACGGTTAAATTTTATGTCCGTATCAGAATACCGTGCAAACCAGAGTCTATTGGGTTGATATTCTTTAAACGACGTTGGAATACAGTGCGCTTCACAGACTTTGGTGTGCATGGATTTCGTAGACCTGGCTGTTACAAGACTTTATTTGGCATAAATTTGTGTTTTCTGGAGCTGCACTTTTTAAGAGCGGCTTTTATAGTTGTTGTTTAGTCACTTTATTTGGTTTTTAAGACATTATATTTTATGATTTAGATTTCTAATTGCATCTTTGAGAGTCTTGCTGATATTTTTAATCGTTACATGATTTTTTTCTTTTATCCAATTGAGATACCTAAACCTTAAACGATGTTTTCAATTTGCCAATATTCTATTTGTGTAACTTAAGTTAATTAAAACATCAGTAAGATGCCGTGGAGATTAAAAATCAATGAAGACGATAGTTGCTAATTTGCTCATTCAGTGTAAAAAGCGTATACATGATATTGCGATAATGCGTATACAGTATATAAAGACGGTGCTGAAATTTTAAAATTAACAAAAGCGTTTTAATTTTTAGTAAATTACTGTATATTATAAATTATTTGGCCCAAAACAATAAGAAAGAGAGAAAATGTCCAAATGGAAATTTCCGCCTTTTAAAATTACAAGTATCGTACTGTATTGTAAAAAAAATGAATTTATAGCGTTGCAGTAATTTCTAATTTGGTCAAAATGTTTGTTTTTGTTGTTACGAACCCTTTTTTATATATTACTGTAAGTGACTTACAAATGCAAATGAAAATTCTTCAGACTTGTCAGCCATGTTTTAATATTTAAAGAGGATTTTTTTTGATATAAAAGTATAAGATAACAACTTGTAAATGTGCTAGAACGGAATCAAATTGACTTAACATTTTCAAGAAGCGGTAATGGAAATTTTTGATAACATTACGTTATGTGTTTTTTGCTCCATTTACTTATATAAGTTGAAATTGACTTTCATATAATATGTTGACCTCATTTAACACAGTGCCAATGCCCTTTCTCTTCCTTCAAAGTAAACCAATAACAAACAAAAAAAAAGCAAATCTTCTGATATAAATCTAAAGGGCACTTTAGACATTTGAATATAACTGTTACACATCGTACAAATTTTATTTTTTAAACTGGTCATCCAAACTGCATAATATTTTAAACCGACATCAAAAATTCTTAAACTTCCAAAGTCCCATGCACACATACACACGAGAAAAAATTCCTTTTAATTTTTTTTTTTCGACAATGCAAATCGATAACGATAATATAAAAACAAAAACGTAAACGACGACGTCAGCTAAATTTGAATGACGTGAAAGCAACGTTTCCCGCCTTATAACATGCACATTTGAAATTAATTTGGTTATTATGAAAAAATATTTTTGCCAAAATTATTTATGCGCTTTGTAAAATTGTATTAATATTTGGTGTCGTTGTAAACGTGTGTACCAATGTAAACACAGCCAGTTGATTTTTAACAGACACCCGAATATGCCTCAATGTTTCATAATTATTATGCTGTACATAACTCCAAAGAATGGCGTCACCTCCGATTTATAGTTTGATTTTTAAAATTAATTTTGTATTTTTTTGTTACAAAGCACAGTCATTATTATTATTGTGTATGCGCGTTTAGCAATGAAGATGGCTATTTCTTAATGGCATCCTAGAACTTACATGTTTGCAAACTTATTGACATTAAAATAGAATTGTTAGATTAATCTTCTATGATAAGCTTATTAACTGCACGGTTTTTTCCAATAGGAAATCCCTAAACTAAATGAAAACGTTAGACTATCTTTTAGTAATTGCCATAATTATTATGCAAGCTTTATAATCACATGTAAGAAATATTTAATGACGTTTTTGCACATTTTGTAATTATTATTTAGACAGTTGATTGGCATTATAAAATACAAAGATAGCGGTTTGTCAGTGTTAATGTATATTTTGTCATATGGTAATTTATAATTCACATATTGTCGTTAGTTAAGCTAGTTGAAAGCACTTTAAGAGTCTAATATTATATAATTATAATTTATAAAGCTTCGCTTGTACAATAAGTTCTTTGACGAATTTGCCCAGACTAATATATATTGCAATATTTAGATAAATGAAATATAATGTGTTTTTACAATGGCATTATCGACTTTCATCGATTAGCTATTATCTTTTTTATATATACAGTATTATTAAACGTTTGCTAAATTATTAAGTAATTTAGGTGAAAGAAAGATGTATATATAAATGTTCAATCGTCAGAAGAAACCATTAAATGTCGCTATTTATGACGTGGTAACAATTATTAGGAAAATTCCAGATATATTAATAGTTACTGTATGTATGAAAAAGTAGTATGATATAAACAACTTTAATTATGAGTTAATAACGGTAAACTGGTATTTCATGTGTTAATATAGACTATACCGGGTGATTTTTAAAATTGGACTTTTTTTTATCTATGGCTAGAAAGAAACGGAAAACATCGCCGTTGAAACAGATAAGATTAAGTCCAATTATTTTCTTGCCACTGTAAAAACCAGTGTTCATATTCAGAAATCCACACGGTATATTGCTGTGATAGTTATGCAGGTAATTTTAATTGGCACTGTAAATGTTTAAATATAAACCATAGGCCATGGGTAAAATAATGAACAATCTTATACGCCAATTATTGGATGGTATTAGCAGTCCCAGCTTTACTGCTGTTGAGGAAAATTAGTTTTTTATATGATTTTGAAAATCATCATTGAGTTGTAAAGATGTTCAGATCGGCAGCTTATAAATAGTAAAAAGGATTTTGTGTGGAATAAATCAGCTTGGCTAAAGTGCCCAGAGGGACAATTGCAATCGTGCGGTTTTTTTCCATAGGTTAAAATGCACGTAGAAAAATATTTTTTCCTCAGCATTAGTTTGAGATTAGCTTAATAAAGTAGCCAATTTATCTATCTACAGTATTCCTATTCATCACCAATTCATCCATCATCACACACACAAAGTGTACACCATCTTTTGTACCGCAGCTACTGTATTACAATATTCAATAGCGAAACCCATAAATTTTGTTCTTGTAAAGCTATAGTCTATAGCTGTCTGTATTGCACACAAATAAAAACGAGTCCACATTCTCAGATCAACGCTCACAGATGACGATATGCTGTTTCGTGACCTGAAAACGATGGATACTTTTTTTCATCTTTTTCTCTTTCGCCAGACATGGATTTTGATGCCATTACAACAGGCGCCAGATGACGTCATTTAAATGAGATTGAGCCTACAGTATGTACTGTATAAAACACAAAAAGTAATCTTAAAAATTGCTTTGTAAGCATTCCCACTTCATCCTCCAATTGAACATAAAAAATGCTAATTAATTGCAAAAAATAAAAATCCAGTTTAGCCATCTTCATCGCTGAACCGCAATAAGTAACTTCTACTTCGTTTGCTGCGCATTTGAATTGTATGAGAGCTAATCATATTTATTATTGCTAAAAACGTTTGGGTTTTATTGTATTAATTTGATATGATTTTCATATAATAACACAGATGTTTTAATGTGCCATTTTTGATGCTTTTAACAGTCAATGTTTTCATTTTGCATAATAATTTAGTTGCTGGGAATTGCATATTCAATACTCAGAATTACACTGAGCGAGCAAATTGTTATTGAGAAATGTTGGATTTCTTATTATTATTTTGTTACAAAATTATCATTTAAATATTTAATAAATTAATATATATTCATGAGTAAAAATTATCACGTCAAAATAGTGTTAATGGGATAAAGCATCTGATAAATTGCTTGCTCAGTGTACCTAATTGTATAATTTTTTTTTAATTAAATTATCCGTACTAAAACTTAATTTTTTTTTAATAATAAAAAACTGGAAATATTGTTTTTTTTTTTGTATAATTTAATTTGATAGAGTTTAAAACGTTGCGAGCCAAATTGTACTTGAAATAATAAATGGCTAAAATGTTTTAAAATTAAACGATCAAATTTTTATCTTTACGGTTTATTTTTTTATTATGACTACGTTAAAAAGAAGCTTAAAGTTCCTAAAATAAATTTGAGTGGTAAAATTCCTAAACGATTAAAATGGCAGTTAAATTGGTCACATAAGTTACACTGGGCTGGGGATAATTATTAAGTTATTATGGTATCGTTTTCAATTTAATTTTTAGTCATGCGCCTAACAAGTACAGTAATGGCCTGGTGGATATGATTAATATTAATGTGAATTTAAAATTTTTATTGTCTATGACTCGGTGTAGGCGCCTTATTTAACAATCAAAAGTTGTGAGTCATGCTTGAAATATGTTTGATGACCATCACAAACAAATATCATGTGACTATGGTAAATTAAAATAATCAATGTCTAACTGTTTCCCGCTTTTTCTAGAAACAACTTCTGGTACTATTCACAAATGATAGAGGGCAGTGTATGCTCTAGAAGTTCAAAAACTGGAAAATGGCAGATCATTGTGTTTATTTTTTGTGTATGTGTGAGAAAATGTTGCTGGTCTTGTCTGATGAAAGAATCCATTTATGGTAAACATCAATGAAAAATTAATCAATTTTAATATTTGTGTGTAAATAAACTTTATTTATACCAAATTTATGATAATACAGTATTGGTTCAATTCTGTAATTATAATGCTGCAGTAAGTACTGTACATCATTACTGTATTACATTTTTTAATAATGTGATTTCAATGACTTTAAATGTTTATTAATATCTTGTTAATTACATATTTAGGTTTGCCATAAAAGTTGATGTAATGGCAGAGGATCGATTTATCGGATGAAAAATTGAAACGAACTGGATCGTGAAAAATGACGAATGATAATTCAGTTGTCATGCAGTTACTGCACAATAATTTCAATTTTTTAGCATTTTAAATATTGCTTGAACGAAACTTTAAACTATCGGTACTGTAACTGCTTCTAAACCCCAATGCTTACTGCACATTTTGGCAACAAACTTTTAACCATTTTAAAGTCGTATTTTTATTTCGTGTAAGCACTACAGTACCAAAAATCGCAATGCTAGAAGTTGAAATTGACAAAATGAAACATTTATCCACATTCGCTATAAATCTAATTCTTTTTGTAATTGTAGATTAAAAGTCGTGCATGCGTCCTGGAGGATAACAAATGTGTCTCGATGAATTATTCAAGAAAAACTACGCCGTTTGTTTTCGGTTGTTAATGATGTTTCTCGCTGATTGCATTTGTCGTAATTGGGTGCCACATTAGTAAACGGCCAGTTGCTAAGATGACTAAAGCTGAGCTGGCTAAAGGTCTGGTTAGTGATTCAGATGTTGACCGTTTTTACTAACAACTCTCGTCAGATTTCATGATGCAATTACAGTACAGCACTAAGTAAACGAGGTTTGGGTGGCACAGGTTCAAATTGAATGGAATGAGTCACACTTATGACGAGAAAGTGTAAAACAGTTGATCATTCATTGCTAACCTGTTCTGTTTTGACAGTACTAAGCTTTTTTAAATACGGTAATGCACTTTTATGTTACTTTGTGTTTTATTATGTGGAAAATGTTCGTTTTGATAGTGTACTTTACAACATTTAGTTGCAGCCTAAGGTTTACGTTAGTTTGGTTTCGTTTTTATGATTTTGGAAATCAAATATATAATTACAATGCAAAACATTGTAGTAATTAAGCATGTTGTGGCCTATTACCTGTCTAATAATTTTGGCTTATTTTAATTAGCCATGATATTTTATTCTTTCAGATTGTACTAGTAAATAATCTGGTACGTTTGATTTATGATGACAAGAAAATGCGAACTCATTAATCATGAAGTTAATTTGTTCGCTAATAATTGAAATTCGATGGCACATTGAAATTAAAGTCTTTATTGCTGTTGGGCATGGGTACCCTATCAGCAATTTGTGGATAAATGATAATCCGTAATTATGATTAGTCATTATGCTGATATCTTGCATGCACTGGTTTTCTCCAAATTTCTTATCTACATACTATTAAATTTTCTAAAAATATCTACAGTATACGTCTGGCATTTATTTGCTACCCAAAATTACAAGTTTTTAGGATATTTTGCGCTTAATTAAAACTTAAAAATCTTTACAGCAAATTCAAGATGCTTAACCGATTTGTCATCGTGTTCTGGACATCTTGTCAACACATTTAACAGATTGTATAGATGAAATTATTTATCATTTTGTTGTCTTAAATAAAAATCAAGTCTTTATCGACTACCATACTATCTATTTATCGATTCCAGGTGTATTATATTATGAAATTTTCAAAGCTGAAATTCATTCATAGTTTTCCATGTATACTTTCGAGCTACTGTCTAAAATACGCGTAATATTCTTAGCAGACATTTAAGTCGGTCAAACGGTCAATCTATTTTTCTTTACTTTTATGAACTGTTACAATATTATGAATGACTGAAAAGTGTCCTTTAAATATTAAGCATTTTAATACTTTAAACTACTATTCAGAATTTTTCAAAGGAACTGACTCCAGTTAACGTTTTACGCTTTCTTTTTGAGATTTCATTGTACATGTACAGTACTAACAAGTAATGAGTAATTAGACTGGTTCCACTTTAAATTTCCTAAAACCTCTATGCAAAACTACTGGAGGTTTGGTACAGTAAGGGTACTTGGTACATATTGTTTACTTTATTGTGGCAATTATTGTATCGACAGTGCAAATTTCAGTTTCTTTTTTGTCATAGTGAAGTTTTGATAAAGTATGTGAACGATTGCAAAATGTTCAGGATAGAGTTTTTAATCCTTTTAAAAATTTCTTTTAGATTTATACGGAAATCAATAAATCGATTGATTAAATTACCTTTGAACTTTAAAATATGCACTCAAATACTGTAGTCGTAGTACAGTATCAAGCAGTTTCGTTGTCATTTAATTAGTGAACTTGGAGTTAAAATGCACGATCTATTAATAATCTGTTATTGCGAAATAATTAGATTTTGTGATTGATGAAATCGGTTAAAACTATCTTAATAAATGTGTGTAGCATTAATGTCAGTGAAATCAACAATTTAAAGAAATCTGTGTAAGCAAAGAAGTCATCACAAGGTAAGACTATAATATTACAATAAATTTACTTTATTTGCAGTATCAAATCACATCCAGGAAATATGTACTGTATATTACTAAGCTATAAATTTTATAATTATATGATAGTGATAAGTATACAGTTTTTATTGTAATGCAGCAAAACTGCAACAATGTCAAAGAATTAATTTCAATTGAAATGCATTATTGCAATGATGAGTTAAGGAATCACAAAGTAATATTGTAATTATATTACAATCGTCACATTAAGTTATTTAAAATATTTATGAAAAATTTTAATTTTTTTTCTTGCAAATTATAATAATGATTTCCATTGAATATTTAAAACTGGAGCAGATTTATCATACATCTTAAAAATTGTTCCAGTTTCTTTATTGACAAGAAAGGAGTTTTTTTTGCTGTTGTATGTATATTAATGACGTGACTTGCTTTTTAATTATTTCGCATTTTGTACGTGTTTGTCGAGGTCGTTTGTGATAGAATCAAACTGGCTGGCTGGGCTGGTGACCTCGTGTATCGTGGGCCTTGCTATGCGTCATCATCATCACCACCACCTTTCCCTCCCACCCCACACGTTGTATGAATCATCATTGTTATACCTCCCCTTACCAACTCCCTCTGCTTCCTTTACTGCGCACTAAACACTAAAAACTACAAGCTTGCTTTAGTCGACCTGTTGAACGATGATTTTACTATAGGCCGCCGACTTTACTTCACTAAACACGGCTATACTTTTTCAGCTCAATTCAACATTGCCTAGGAATTAAGAAAATAAATTCCAAGATAATTACACTGAACTGCTAAACGGGCTTTCAAACAGCAATAATAAGGTAAAAAATATTTGTTTTTAATTTATTAATATCAATTTCATTCTGTGGATTAATATATTTAAACATGGGTATTTTGCAAACTCAAGCTACATGTTATGTTCAATGGGATTAACCGTGAGTTGCTCCCTGTATACTGTAGGTTTTGCAAATCTGCGTTAGTGGATTTTAACTTATAATTAGGTATTAATAGTTATATTTTTTCTAAGATTGTATTAAGTTATTTTATTTTTTTAAATATAAAAATTGGGTTATGTCATTTCTTTTTGCAAAATTTTGTATGCAAGCTCGATGCTTTTAGCTTAATGGTATGCAGTAGACAAAATCATTAATTAGGAATTTCCTTTTGAGCAGGAGTACCTAAATTCCACTGAATATTTAACTTTCTACTGCACTGTGATTTCACGATGCGCGGTTTGCTTTCTAGTCACCAATTCAAAGTATTAAGGTGATTAACTGATGATTAATTTTTAAATGCTTGGGAAATTAATCAAGTATGACAGTACCAGCATATCTGAGAGCTAGATTTGCATTACGTCATTGAGTGATTTCACTGACCTCATGCAGCAGGCAGCCCCTGGGGGAAGGTAGGTTAGTGATAAAAATAACCCAGTTCCAGTTTTAAAAGTCCACAAAAGGGAAAAAAGTTTAAAAAAAAAAAATTTAATGTGGCAACTAAAAAAAAAATAATCAAAGAAATAAAATAAACATAATTTGTTTATTTTTATATGGGTTTCATAAATAAAAAAAAACTTTTTTGGAGTGAAGAAATAGCGGCGTCTGTTAGTCATAAAAGTGACATCAAAAATATTTCTTTTTATCCAATAAAATGAAGCAAACATTAATAATGTTGTGGTATCTCAGTGAATAACATTGAGAAAGTTTGTCTCATAGCTTGTGATGATTAAGCTGCAAAATATGAGACAAACCGTACAGCACAATATAAACAAACACACCCTGTAAATACTTGAATAAAAAACCAAAAGTTGTTGTAATAAAAAAAATGTTGAAATTTAAATTTTAAATGATAAAAATTTGATGACTAAATGTCAATTGAGACAGTTGATATGGTGATATTGATTAGTACATCTTCAGGTGGTTGTGACTTAAGCATTTCCATCGCGATAGTCACAGTGTATCACACGTGGTGAGCAACTGCTGAGCGGTGACTAAGCGGCTGTCTTACTATAAAAACCAAATGAACATAGCAAACTCATTTTATTTAATATCGGACATTGAGAGAGAAAACATCACTGATTTTTAACTTTTAAATTTCTTGACAGATATAAACTACACTAATTTTGGACAGTAAATTATCGACATATCTTCACGGTTATTGGATTATCCTATATATATATTTATATATTTTTTGAAGTGTAAAGAATTTAATGGTGTCCATGTCCGGGTCGGTCAATTCGACGGTTAATAATTGTGAAAATGTGCCTAAAATTAACGTGACGAAAACGGAGATGAATCAAGATGACCTAGATGATGAACAGAGTGTTCGGTTAAGGGCCCGTTTAAGGCTGCCCTTAAATCGTAGTTTAAGTGAACCTGGAAACAATTTCCTCCAACTTTTCAGTCCATCACCAGTGGCCATTAATCGACCTATATCATCAAATGCCACATGTTCGTATATCGAGCCACCAAACACGTTGATGTTGTTGGATTCTCCAATTAAGAGATGCCGGTTGGAATGTCCCAATGATGCCATCAAGAGGACCACGTTTAGTTTGCCTTCAACGCCATGTTATAACGACAAATTGAGAATTTTAACAGTGATTGAATTAGCGGACAGGATCCGGATATCTAACGACCCTGAGCACCAGCTGTTGCTAATTGATTGCCGATCGTTCACGCAGTTTAATGGTGCCCATATTAAAGGAGCAACAAATATTAATTGTGCCAATCGATTTGGTCGTAAACGGTTCCAATTAAGCCGGACTTTATCGGTGCTAAATCAAACCAAAACATCTGTGGTTGTTTATGATGAAGACACGACAGACTTAAATAACCATCCTCTCGCTGGGATTTTAAATACGTTGGCCAGTGAACCTTATAAAGAAATCCTACTTTTACAAGGTAACTTATTTATTTTTTTACATAATTATAAAATTTTTCTCAAGTATTGACGGCAATTGTTAACTACGGTAAATTTGGATGAGTCATGCCGACCTCTTTCGTAACACACTCGGCATCGTTATTTTATTATGGAATTTCTTCTTAATGTTTTTTTTTTTAAAAAAATGATTAATTTGATTAAATTAAAGGTTTTTTTTTAAGTAATAATTTTCATACAAAAGTTCATCAATTGATGATTGATAATGACGTCATGGGTAACGTAAACACGTGTAATCTTAACTAAATGTAAACAGATGAATCATCCGTTGCATTCCCCGTAGCTGGCGACCTTATTTTTTCATTAAGGCCAACTTAATCTGGTTCTGTATTGAAATAGCATTACACAACTAGTTTTTACGTGTGTACGTTATGAAATTTTGCAGCGCACGAGTACATATCATGACTCATTTTTATTGCTAAATCTATGTTGACTGTTTTAGTTGCTTAGTTTTGATCGCATTTAAGGTAAAAAATCTTACAACAAACATTTTGATGATGAATCGTTATTGTACAGGGAGGGAAATTTGCTCACTTTCTGACGTGACATTTCCTATATTTGTATAACATATTATAAGACCCGGGTTAAAGTAGTTTTAAATGTAAACAAATCTGCTTTCGACGTTATTAGAGTTCTGACGTAATCTGGATTTGAAAACGAGCGACCGGTGATATGGGGTTTTATGTTGACGTCATTTTATAATTGCATCACACGTAACCAATTTAATAACCATATTGTTGACCGGAAGTGTAATGGGGACATGGGAAATGGTGCGTGATATTTAACTGAGTAGAAATATAATAGAGGAAAAAAAGTTACAAATAAGACATTCATAAGTGTGTAAACTCAAAATTGTGATGTTACAAATTTATTGTTGTAATGTCATTGATAAAAGTTAATTTGACGTGCGAATCACACATTTGATAATCTTGTTAGAAATGTGTTATGAGTTTATTAATGCAATAATTATAAAAACTTAGTTCTTAGTAATGTTCGTGGCTAATAGTAAGAATGATAAAATATGATGCGTTGAAATTTTAAATTAGTATAAAAACCAATTTTAATTTAATTCTTATTTTTTTTTTCTTCAGGAGGAATGAGGGCGTTTCAGAAACAATTTCCTGATCTGTGTGACACCAACGCCTTTTCACATCATAATCATCAAAATAGTCATCAACCGGAAACGGAAATCTCTCCTTCATCTGTACAAGCATCACCACCGTTGTTGAGTCCTTGTCAAAGTGAAGAAAGTGCAATTGAAAACACGCCAGCCACCCAAGTGATGCCTCATTTGTACTTGGGCAATCAAAAAGACGCTTCAGATTTGCAAAAATTACGCCAACTTAACATTCAGTTTGTTCTCAACGTCACTTCCCATCTGCCGGGTTACCATGAAGGACGGGGCATAAGGTACAAGCGATTGCCAGCTTCTGATAACACGCAACAGAATCTCAAACAGTACTTTGAAGAAGCCTTTGAGTTCATTGGTAAGTTTTTTTTATTAACTGTTACAGTAAATGGATGGAGGTCAAAATGGCGCTCGTTTATATGTTTCCCAACAGTTAACATTTCCAAGCAAAAGTTAAAAATAAGTTTATTTGTGTATTTGTGAGCGATGACTCAAAGGAAAGGCAGGAAGGAAGGGGGAAGCCTCTTAAAAAGATTTTGATCATTTTTAGTATTAGTGGCCCAGCGAGGAATTTAGACTTGTTAAAAATATTTTTTTAGAATTGCTAAAGCGGTTTATATTTAGACGTTTTGGGACACTGTACTTGACATAACGCTAACCAAATTTGGTACTGGGCCAAACCGTGCACTCATGGTTTGTCATGTGATGCACCAATGTAAAGGGGAGTCCATGTGGCTAGGAGCCCATTTTAATCATGGAATTTAAAATATTTTTTGGCTTTAAATATGGCTAAATTAAACAAAAACTTAGATTTTACAAGTTTGAAGTCACGGCCATGTTGGCGGCAATGACAGAACAAAAATACTTTTTTATTTGAATCTGGCTGTGTTGTTAGTCAATTTTTCCTTAAAATCATTTCCTGTATGCTGGTACTTATTAAGTTTATTATAATTTTGGGCCCTATGTGTCCAGGTAAAGTAGTACTTTGTCATCCCTTTGCTTTAAGTTCTAACAACTTAAAAATCCATGAAATTTTTGCATGTTTGGGCCTTTCATTTTGGTGCTTTAGTTCTCATTGAAAGTCTGTGATTAGTTTTTGTAACCTTTGAACTTTATTTTGAGTACTTATAAATTTGAATTTCAAAAGAGAAAGTTTGGATGACATGTCATTGTATTAAAGTATGAATCACAACTGTATACGCATACAAAAAAAAAACCACATGGCCTATAGCTATGGTCCTTGTCGTTTCGTACCCTCTCACCCCTCACTATTATATCCACTGTTATGACGCCACCATTATGAAGTGGCACGCGACAGTTTTTTTTTTATATTATTCACAGCAACCAAAACAGTAAACTCCATTTGTACTTTCACACGCCACATCTCTCCATATCAAACTGTAGTAACTATACTTTCACTTAAAAACCTTTAATGATGACGTCATGCACCCCTATTTTGCTCAACAGATGGCCTCCCATCTAGGAACAATGGCCCCCCTGTTCCTTCCACATACATGAGTTCTCCCTATGAGAGGTCACAGAGGACGCAGCGATGACTAATACTCGTACTCACAGTTAGTTGACTTTAATTTTTTAAAATTGCACATAAGTTTCTGTCGGTGCACCTAATTAGTAATTAGGACGTCAATTTTCATCAAGCACTAATTAGCTAAATTTTTAGCTACTTTTTCTACTCCCTGAATCTCAAAATTACTGTAGTTTTAATTTTAAAAGTGGCTACTTGGGATTTTTTTTTTTGTTGTTGGTGTGATGTCATAGGATTTTGGGGTTAGGGATAAAAAAGGTGAATCAGGGTGTCGCGTGTCGGTCACTAGGGGCGGTTTTTTTATATATATAATGAAAAGATTTTTAAAGTAAAATAGATTAAAAAAGCGGCAGTGGGAGTGTTTAATTAATAAGTCACCACTAGAGGGAAGCACGTAGGACTATCACGTTATTTTGTTATATGTATTGAGCCCTGGATCCACTCCAAAACAACCCTGCTTAAAAATGAATCATCAAACAATTCGTTAGTTGCGTCACCGTACAAGGACTTTCCCCTACACATCAAACTTTTGTTTGAATTATGAATAGTATGTAAATAATCGATTTACAATGCTGACCCAAGTTTCAACACCAGAACCAATTTGGAAGAAAATATTCTGGTCGAATACAATCACACAAAAAAACCCCGTTATTGCAATCATTAAAAATAATTTGCTAGAAGAGTGACGGTGCAGACAGTTAACCCCATAACATTTAAACTTGTATAAAAAAAATTTAAAGAGATTTTGAAAAAGCATTGTTTGTTGTTGGATTTAAAGTTAAGAGTGCTCGTCTCTTCCCCATTTTTGCTAGAGGGCGTTTACTGCTACAAACTTAGATGACTAATAGTACAAGCTTTAAAAAAAACCAGCTGTGAAAAACCTTGAGAAAAAAAAACCAGTTGACTAGCATAATAACTTTGGCAAGGTGAAATAAAATTCCACTTAATGGGAGAACGATTAAAGTTTTTCTTAAAGAAATTTCTTTAAATTCCATCGAAGGAAAGACTTATGTAAAATAGGGAGGTCACATGACTGTTAGGCAAGGTTAGATTACGAATTAACGTGTCTCCATCTTTGTTTTAAAACTTTGCAGTACATGAGCGTGAACACTGAGAGTCTGAACAGGTGGCCATTGTTTATAATATGTTTACGCCACCTGTCGGTCGCTACCGGTGACTCATCTCTACAATGATATCACCAGCCAGTTTTTATGGTTTTTTCCCCCTGCAGAAACAATTGAGTTTATGAACCGCCATCTATTTGGTAGATCGATAAATATATAACGAAGTTTGATACCGAAATATAACAATAGTTATGGTTATTTGATTATGCATTGAGTGCGAAGTGATAACGTGTAACTTGGGCTCCATAATACTGTAGTTTCTGCTAAATAAAACTTTCAAATTGGAACCTTTTTTTACAGTACCATATAAAATGAGACTTAAATGGCATTAGTTTTACTCGTGTTATGGAGAAAAAAAGTGCCAATAAAGAAACGGGACTAAATTTGCTTAGTTTAAATGACGATTTGTCTCGTTTTATCTTAGTGTCACTTTGTGGCATATTTTAGTTTGGGCATTTAAGTTATTATGCTGTAGGGAAACTCAAATTTAGTTTTAAAACAAAATTTGTGTTAATTTATGAAAATCGCAAATAAGCTTAAATGGCAATTAGCACCACTGTTAAGTTATTTCTGGATTAGCTTTGAATGCCAAAGTATTGTTGGGAATTTTTGCATGACTAATTTGTATGACGTAAAAACATCTGTGTTTGACGTAATTCAAATTTTTTTTTAGACAAGGCTGTGAGAAGTAAAAGTGGAGTTTTGATTCATTGCCAAGCTGGAATTTCACGTTCAGCCACAATTGCAATTGCTTATGTAATGAAACAGACGAAATCTCCAATGATCGATGCTTATAAAATGGTGAAAACCAAACGACCAATTATCTCTCCTAACCTCAATTTTATGGGACAATTGCTGGAGTTTGAACAATCGCTTCATTTGCAACCCAACAGCAATACACCGTTAACTCCATCCACCGGTTCTGGAACACCTTGCAGACAGGGAGCATGGTCAACGATGACATGCCATCATTCAAGTCCAGCGACATCCGGTACAACTTGCGCCGTTAAATTATAAAACTCCGATACGACTCTTAAATGGAAAAGACGGAAAATATAATCAGAGATTTCGCCAAAAACAAAAAATAAAATTCAACATTTCCATGGAAAATAAAATTCCTTTTTTTTTTTTCATCTAGTCTTTGAATTTGTCAATGAATCGATTGTAATTGTATGTAAATAGAGAAAAAATTAATTTATGAACTGAAATGTAGTCTACAACCAGCGTCACAACTACGAAGATTCCCATCAAAGTTTCCTATTTAAAGACACGAAGACAACTTTCAATCTCCATGGAACATAAGTTAGATGACCTCAACCAATAGTGTTAAGGTCCCGCAAGAACCACACTTCTCAGAGCTTCCAGCTTATTAATAAACACAGCCTCGTCTATATACCTCAACGTTATAGACTGTGTATTTTAATAATTGTAATCTATATGGACATATTTTAATATAAACCATATTCAGAACTGAGCTTTGTAATTGATAGGGAAAAAATTTTCAAAATAAAAAATAAAATTAAAAAATACATATATTTAATAAACTCTTTTTTTTGTATGAAGGATTTTTGTAATAAACAAATTTCACTATAAAATTTCTACGGTTGTTGAGCGATTTATTTTGACTTTAATGAATGGACAAGTACAGTACATTTCCACACTTCCGAGAAAATTTACTAGTTCAAGCCAGTCAAGTCCAGTTCATTAAAGAAATATTATTTGTCAAATTGCCAAGAATGGTAGCAATAAATTGACATACGACACGCTGAATCTTTAACTATTTAGTCACTTTCTTAGTTGGAATATTTTTTTTCCTTAACAAGAAATAAAAAAAAACCATATCTATCAGTTTCAATGGCGATTTGTCTAGTTCTTTTGGCAGAGGAAAGAAATTGTCTCAATTTAGTAAATACCAAAACAAACCCTCCAAAAAAATGTTGTTTTTAAATTTAATACTTGTGTATTGACATCTGCATAGTATGGTATTAATTTATTATTACACCGAAAGCTATTCATGGTATAAAAGGGGACAACAGAAAATAAGTTATGTAAGATATCAAGGAAATTCTGGAAATACAAGACATTCATAGAAAATAAACCGAAGCATTTCTATGAACTCAAATGTTTACTTTAGTTAATACTGTATAGCAATGGAAATGATATACGACGTAATTAGCAATATTTATGCAAGTGAGGGAGTATGTTTATAACTTTGCTACTGACGTCATGTAATTAAGTTGAAGCATAATTCATGAGTCATTGGGGAAATCAACTACCAAAGCTTTGCAACATACCATAAACAAATCTCGTAAACAATATCATTCTGACACACAATTCATGTTAATTGTAAAATTCAAAAGAAGTGACAGAATTGTAATTTCAAAAAATAAAAACACACGGGTTTTTCAAACAGGATTTAAAATTTTAAGTTACAGAACTGTAGTGTTTTTTTCTTTTCTTTAAGGGAAATGGGCTGTAAATGTAAATATGAGTTTTTTTTAATTTAATTTTTTTACAGTGTTAAACCGATATATTTAAGGCATGATTTAACGGTTCCCAAGTGCAAACTGCAAAGGGTTAAAATGGTTTTAATATTCATATGTAATTAATGGTCCTAACTGCGTCACTAGGGCGTTTTGACTCCCTTTTGGTTTTCGTTGTGAATAATTGAGCACTAAAGGGACACATTCGTTATCATTTTTGACGTTTTTTATTTTTAATAAAAAAAAATATTAGCATTTATTTTAATATTTTTTTCTTTTGAAAAAAAAATTGAAATTGAGATTATTTATGAAAATGAATGTTTAGTCTATCCATCAAAATCACAATATATCACCAACTATACTGCCACTTTTACACTAACGCAACACATTTTTAGGATCCAAACTAAAAACAGTAAAAAAAAACATTTAAAGGGTATCCGGAACTAGTTTCGCTTTGCGTAATCATTTGCTTGGGAGATGGCGGCCATGTCATATGGTCCATGTCGTATAGTCCATATTTTTCATCGACATAATAAGGGAAAAATTCCAACAAATAATTTATTCAGTTTACCTAAAACAGCATAAAATGTTATAATAATAATTATAGCAAATCTGAGATATCGTACACAGTATTATCAGTATACGCTTACAGTATAAATTGAAGCTCAACAATACTGGTAGCAAATGTTTTGTTCAGTCACTGTACTCAGGGTATATGCATATTTAATTCAGTCAAATTTCACTTCTTTTTATTCACTTTTGGCATATCGATGAGAGAAAAAAATTAAATTACCCCTCCTCTTATTTTTCCATCCCTCCATTCCATTTCATTCCATCATTTAATCCAATCCACCGATGACTCATTTAATTGGCTCAATTTTTTGTTGCAAACACACCGATTTTTAAAAGATAAAAAAAACACTAAATAAAATTTTAATGTTGTGGAGTGAAATAAATTTGTTTTTATTTTTCTAATGAGGAAAAATCTTAGTTGCAATATAGTGGGCATTAGGAAATCGATAAACAAAAGTAATAATTAATGAAGTGTAAGAATGAGACACGGCGCATGCGCAAGTGATTACAGGTCTTTTATAAAGTGCAAAAGAGACTGACTGTGAGTCACTATATACAGTAAGTAGATGATAGTTGATTGACAGATGGCCCCACTCACATTATGATTCACCCAACACGTGCAGCCACAAGTAGGACTACTATGACGTCACAAACATTGCACGTCAACAAAATAACAATGGGCTGTTGCAATACTGTAAATTGTACCAACAAAAATTAGTTTGCAAAAATAAATTAAGGACATCTTCCGGTTATTAATAAAACAAGTGAAGATGTCAACAACTGTGATAATTGTCGGTAAATTTATTTAAAAAAAGTAAAACTGTAGCAGTTGATAAGTTCAAATATCAACCGGAAGTTGCTTTAACTGAAACGTTTATACAGTACCTGTTCTTTTGTAACTAAAACAATTTAAACAACTGGCGTGGAAATTTACTTGGAGGTTTAACAATGCCATACAGTACTGTCGCTGCAATTTGTAGCAATTAACTACCGTACTGTATGTACATTATGATTTGACTCATTTGACGATTATTCACTTTAATTGGTAGTTTAATTACGTTAACATGATCAATGTTATTATTTGCAATGCTTTGATTATAACTTAACTATCACTTTAAATGCTATTTTGACATTTGTAATTTTGTTTAACAATTTAATTCATTATTTATTTTAGTAAGTTTTAATCATGAAGTTGTTACTTTTATTAGATTAATTAAATGATTGTCGTAGAAAATTAAGTTAGTAGTGAACAGTCTACAGGTACTTCTTATAAGTTGCATGTTATTAATTTAGTTCACGGTTAATCGTGTACTTCCACTTCATTTTCTATTTTTATCTTCAATAATATTTGCATTGTTAGTGGTTACTAACTTAAAAAGATTTATGTTTGAATTCTGTATCACTGATATTTATAGTTGTTGTAGCAGACTGTGTTTTGAATTTTTTTTTTTTAAAAAAAAGAGATTTATTACTTTATGCTTTTTGCGGCATTGTAACTTTGAGTGACTCACATGCTCAAATGTCCTATTGAGTCCATCGACTTAAAGTGGATACTGTCTGTTGTTTCTAAAATTATCAAAAGTTTATATGGTAAATATTTAAAGTAGTCACTCTTTTCTATTAGTCGACTCAGCAATATTTGGCGTGGCTGAATTAGATCAACATTTAAGATGAAGTTAGTATAACAAGCCAATCAAAGTCCTGTATCTAAACTTAGCTCCCTTTTCACTTTGGTGACTATATGCATATCGTATTATATTCCATGCACAAACACTGAATGAGTCATTCAATTAGTCCCTTAAATGTCAAAATATTCAAAATAAAAAAAATCTAATCGGTTGAAAATCAAACATTACTTTTCATCATCTAAAAGTATGGACGACAGAACTATCGACTCTGTTCACAGGTGGCGCCGGTATTCCAGCAGCAATAAATTATTAGTCAAACAATGAAAAATATGATGGATTATCTCCATTCATGATGGCGGTCAAAGTAACCTTCAGTAAATTAAATAAGAATTGACTAAAGGGAATAAATAAAATTCAGAGGCAAAGAACTCTAAAAATGGGATCTTTTTTTTTCCTTAGTAAATCGATAAAGATCCATTTTGCCATGCGGTTGAACATACATCCGGTTTCCAGCAAGGTCTGATAATAGTCATTTCCGCTGCTAAATTCCCTTTTACAGCGCCTCCTACTTCCCTATATAAAGGCACTGCAAATACGGCACAAACGTATTTAGGGAAAAAAAGAGTAAGCAGGAAATGTAACAACTTGAATTTTTATTTCGTAACTAATTACTAAAAAGTTTAATAAAAACGACAGAAAATTATAAATAATTTAAGAAATTGCATAATAGATTTTGTAAGAAATGTGTAATAACGGATGTTTATTATTTTTGTCTCTTTACCGTTAAATAACCATGTCAATTTCGACAATATTCTTTAGAGAACTCAATTTAGTTAGTCAAACTAGTTAAAAGTTGATGGACCAATACTAGGATTTGGCAACTGGATTTCGTTATTACTGTAGATACTGTATGTAGTAAAAGTTTATTACGTGATGTACGTGCATTTTGATAAATTTCAAGAACATCTGTTTTAGTGATTTAATTTTAGACATTGAACCCAACGTTTAGTCATTTTTGTTCATTTCATTGCTTTTCTGTTTAGCATTTATAGACCTTTATTACAGTATTATAGCATGTTGTAGGCAGTGATTAGTCATTTATTATGATATTTTGAAAATAAACATGATTTCAGAAAAGTAAAGGACGTAAAAAGACACTTTTAAAATTCCTTTTAACTGTATGATTTGCCACTCATTTCAATGCTAAAAATTTAATATAAACTTATTATGAAATTGACTTACGTTACCATTAATAAGCCATTGCAACTGACCAATTAATGCGAGCTACTGTATTTGCATTAGTCCCTCATTAAAAAAAATTATTTTGTTCCCTGGCTTTTTTTTTATATTAAAGCTTTTAATGTGTCATTTAAAAACGAATGTAATGTGACATCATAAGACTTAAAGTGTGTTTATTCTTTGCATTATGATATCACATTGACAATTTCTAATTAAAATGACTAAAGCCTTTTGTACACATTGTAAATGCTTATTGAGCTCCCTCCAGCGCCACCATCATATCATGTCACATAAGTTACTGTATGATATGAACTTTTTTAATTTGACTTGTGGGTGGGATATATAAAAATCATGCATTTTTTCCCTCGTATTTATTCTTTTCGGGTGGGTTGGGTTATTATTATGTAAGTGAGTCATAATATGAAACGAGAGAGAAAAACTAATGGGGGTTATTTAACCCTATGGGTGAATTGACAAAAAGGGATATAAGGAAAAAAAAAGGTGTTTGCTAACTGATAAAAAAAAATAAAAAGCTCAGTGGGTCCAAAATTAGAATGAGGAAATCAGTTGTCCAACTAATAGGATTTAATATAATCCAACGCTTCATAGATATCCATTGGAAATCATCAAATCACACGCCACACACTGATGGCCAAAGATGGGGTGAAATCGGGGTAAAATACTATTGGAGTATGGTGCACTGGTGTTCAATATAGTCAGCAAAAAGTTTAATAAAAAAAAATGGTCTTTAACAAATAATTGCCCATTTCATTATTATAAAAGCATGATATAGGCAACTTTTTGGACAAAAACCAAATGCAGTCTACAGGCTTATGGTCTTAATGCCATTAGTTCATAGTGCAGCAGTAAGTAAATATACAACAAAAAATTGTAAAATTTGACATATTAAAAGTTATTCTGTTTAAATATGCAATTTACATTTCAAAAAATTGGTAATGTTTTACCTAAAACTAAAAAGATATTTCAAAACTTAAAATAAATGATGAAAAATCGAAAATTGAAAAGATTTTATTTAATTTAATGTGCTTGTCCTTCTGTTATTCTAAATAGAAACAATTAAAAACAGACGGAACTCATGAATTGGAAAAGGGACCCTCTAACTGCCCAATGTCCACTGAAAAATGCTGTTATCTAATGCATATTTTTTTGTATTGTTGTATTTTTGTTTTGTTGGCAATGGCAATACGCCATTTGAGTTCAAAAACCCAATTTACACATGTGTTGGGTATGTAAGGGGCTTTGCATGAGTTTGCTTTTGTATTTCGTGCATTCAATGGCAACGTAATGTCATGTGTTTTCCTCATGTAACCGATGATATCATCCAAATGTCTTTTTTAAGAACCTCTTTGCTCTGCGAAGAAGCCCTAATCCTACAGTTTCAATCGATGAATCGACCACTTGCTTGCATAGTCGAGTAAAGGAATTCGTTGAATCAGCCAGAAAAAGCTCATTCGAAATGCATGATGGGTAGTTAGGGAGATGATGTCAGTATTCGCAACTTTTCCCTTAGATGGGTGTTGGATTAATAAATGGTATGAGGAAGAAGAAAATAAAAGGGGAGCAAAAAATAAAAAAAACGTAAAGCACTGTTTGTGACATTTAGTCACACACTACAATACTGAGTAAAGCATTGCAAAATGCAACTTTAACTTAGGATTTGCGTAAAGGGCCATAAAAGGCTGTAGAAGTCATAGAATTGCCATAAAAAAACAGAAACAGCAACAACAACAAAATGCCACTAGCCTTTAATTTTAACTTTATATTAATTATCAATTTTGCATAAATCATACGGCTTTAACTTTTCAAGACTACAAAAGCTTGATTTCATTAAGGGTTAATATTGTCCATAGCAACAAATAGAAAGTGTCGCGTGATCTTTATTATTAGGGGTGTTCAATGACTCACACTTCTTTCCCCCATTTACACACCCTTTTATATTTAGTGTTTATCCTCCCCCCTTTCTATTTATTCTGATGTTAGTTTCCGGTTTATTACATCTTTAAAAGGAAGTTGGGAGAGAGATCTTAAGAGAGGAAGTTGCATCACTAATTGCTAAACCGTACGTTTTAACCATAACGTCAATTGCAAAGTTAACCTTATTAGTCAACAGAATCACTATAAAGTTATAAAATTCACGATTGCACGCATGTAAATTAAGGTACTGTATATCTTATGATGAAATCAAAACGCAAAATAAGAATTTAAAGGTCACATATGACAGTGTTGCTAATTTCTTCAACTGTAAATGGCTCGTTTTCATTTTTTGTTCAGTATTGATTCATAACAAACAATAAAGTCAAAAAAGATTTACCCAAAAATTCCAAAGAAGATTAAGGAATTGCTTCATTGGTTGTATCAACTTATTTTTTCACAGTGAACTCAATGTATAACATGACTTTTTACATTGGAATTTTGTGATTGTCATAATCAATCTCAGAATATGTATAAAAAGCAGTGTAAAGCCGCATCTAATATATCAATAGCAGGCCTATTGATGGAAGAAGTGTTTGCTACGGTCCCGCAGTATTGTGATTGCTTTTCAGTATGCAGTATTTGATGCTCTATGGAGCAGTCAGTGGTGTGGAAATAACATGGTCACTTATCCATTCAATCGTTTAGCACTTTCATTTGTAATACACGTCATCGCCACATACTACATAATCAATTACATTAAGCTCAGACATAACTTTCAGCTAAAACGATAAAATAATCATAAAAAAACCCAAAAATTTTTACATTTTTGAGGCCATAGTATTGGTTAACCCTTTCGGTGGTCACATTACTCTATTACCAGCAAATACTAGGCTGTCTCTATTTTTTTTTAAAATACCATCAAATACAGTGAACTAAACATAATTGAATTGTAATTGCGTTTGCAAATTCTTCTTCAAATTTTATTTAAATTATTATAACCTTAATGGTTCGATTTTGTGATAAATTTGATAATTTTGTATTGGTAATATTGTAAGTATTTTTGTCAATGACCCTAAAAATAATACCAATAATATCAACTCTGATTGAAATATAATTCTGTAATCATAAAACAAGTTTGTAATCAGATGCTGATTTTTAAGTACTGAACCATTATCAATAATTTAGGTCATAAAAGTTGAAATTGCTTAAATTTCAATTCATTTTTCACTAAAATGAAATAATAAACCATACCGTATATAAGAAAGTAGATAAAATGCGAATTCCGACACTCAATTGAATTTCACTATGACAAAAAGTGAACAAAAAATAAAAGTTTTTACTCCATCAATACCAAACTCTTCACGACAATATCATCACAAACTGTATTTCTTTTTTATATGACATTGATATACTGCATTTGTATACACCACAAAATGATATCTTATTATCAAAATTTTACTTTGCCATAGATATTTTTGATTAAATAAAAAGTGCTACCGTAATGCATCTAATTTTTTTTTGCAGTGCTTCCATTACTCCATTAGTGACTGATAAGAAAAAAAAGTCCCACACGTACACGGTATACCCATAAAAAGACCATTATGCAATAGCTGGACATTATAAATTGGCTCTGGGGATCAACTATCACTCCTCCCCGCTCTTTCATCCATCTGCATTTCCCATTCAAGAATGTCCATGTGACACCCACCGTATACGGGACTCACTTTACTTTTCACTCTTACAAAATGCATTAAAATACATTAACAACTATTCCTACGGTAAACTGTATACTGTATGTAAGATAAATCACGCCTAGAAGACATTTTTTTTCAAGCAATTCCAATTTACCTTCAGTATCTTTTGCGTATCACCCCACGCAACGAATCACCCCATACAGGCCCCATCCCTCCTACATATTCCCATAATATTTGAGCTTATGTTTCAGTCTTACATTTGAGTCATCACTGCACTAAAAGTGTCATCAAAATACTCTTCAAATATTTGAGATATTTTGATAACGTTGATTTCGGCAATAAACTCTGAAATAAAAATCAAATTAAATAAAAACATCGGAAGTTCCGGAATGAGCAAATATCCATCAACCAAGGATGTTCCTGTAAAAAATCACAAAACATGTTCAACTTTGACGTAAAATTCACTAATCATTGGCAATGCAATTAATACTGTAAAATATTTTTTTTCTTTATTAGGTGCTTTGGGCATTTCAGTTAATGTGATGGTTTTCTTTTGCATTATTCGCAGTTGGTTTATTCTCTTGGGCCTTTAATAATTTATTTCTATTACCCGCATTTGATTATTATGAATAGTGACACTGCAACATTTTTACATACAGTATATCGTTTGTCCGGCCGTATCCTATTTAAGCATTGTTACTTAAACCAATAATAAGATTCATGATACCGTGTAAAGCTTAATTAAGACTGATATGTAGGGGTGACATAAAACCAAAAGCAATAAATAATTCAAATACAGAAAGAATCATGTAAAAATGATTGATTTGCTTCATCAAAATTGACTTTTAAACTAACCTAAAACGTACCCAAAATAAATAGATAAAATATAAATGAGAGAATTTTATTGAAATTGAATTAAAAGTCCATTTGCTGATTTGAATTTAAAGTTAAAACACCTGTGACTTGGACTTCAATTTCTTCATAACTTCAAATTGGACTTTATTTTTTGTAATTAATCGACAGAGGGCGCATAATTATAGCAAGTACGGTACGGAGTAGTGACCGGATAGAACGGTTTCACTCCAAGCATTTGGACTATGGACAACTTTGGAATATTTATTATGCTAAAATTTGTGTTGTTATAATGTCGGTAATACTGTAATAATTGTTGGTGGACCAGTGGCAACAAAAATGCCCTTTTAGTAAAAGTCGGTGCGGTAATTATTTGTGTTCTATTTCTTCAATTTCAAGTGGCAAGTTCGGTTTTAAGAAAGAAGGAGCCATCATCTGTATTCTCAAGGTCAAGGTAAAGAACATTAAACTTTATTATTCGATTTTCTACATATTATATACTTCAAATACTGAAGACTGTTCAATTTATTTTGACAGTAAACTTTATGAAATCCAAATGATTTCCAAGTGACAAAGTCGAGCCACATAAATGTTAACCGCGTCATAAATTAATGTACTGTATATGAAATTTCATGTGTCGATTCAATACACTTGCGCCCTGACACACGCCATTTACCATTTTCGTCATCGTTTATGGTTGTTTCTTTGTCAATGTAGTAGTTCTCAGTCCAGTTTATTTTGTTTGGTTAACTTATCCCAATCCTAACTTAATAAAACGGTCATTGGCAGTCAAAGCCCTTACTGTATATAGAAAAACTTTCAGGCGATGCCAAGCATTCGATCAGATTTTGATGACACCGTACAGTTAAAAGCGTTATCGAGTTTTTTATTGCTGACTTTTAGACAATTAAAGAAAAATTGAAGCAATAAAATCGATTTTTTATGTGTGGGTAAATATTTCTAATCAGAAAAGGCATTCAAACATTCTGATTTAATTATAACATTCTGTAATAATTCCTTCAGAAATTGTTTACTTTTGGTTATGTTGACCAAACTTTTGTAATCTTAAGTTCTGATTACAAAATCATTACCAATTTTCACTCTCCATTAAAGGCGTCATATAGGACAGAATAGTTTATAGTCCAGTATAGAAGGGTCGAATTTCGTTAATTTTTGCAAAGTCATACTAATTTATTTCTATTACATCAGCCTCCATTCATGTTAAATTTAAATTCGGATAATCTATAGTAATTGATTATGTACAACATGAACCCATTGCATAACTATTAGTCTATAAAATGATAATGAAGTGAACAAACAGTTCAAAATGTATCAGCTGTGCCATCTGGTAGTCTTATAACATGACTTGATTCGATACAATTTTTGAAATGCTCTGCTTTTAACATTAAAACATTTTCGAGTTTAGCGATAAGAAAAGGATGTCAAAATATCAATAGAATACTGCACATATAAGTATATATTTCCAACGAAAGCAGTATTGATTTTATTGATCAAATGGGTCCACTTAAAATGACCCAATTAGTGTTCAAAAATAGCGTCGTTATTGCCTTGATTTCTTTAGTAAGCAAAAGACAGACTAGGTTTAATTAAACTTTATTAAATTACATTAATTTAAACTTTAACGTACACTTTTTCTTTCCTTAATGTACATCTATAATTTTCTGCTTATTTACACAATTGTTATTCAATTCCAGTGAATTCCTTGTAAACTTAGTAAAAATACTATTTTAAACTCCACTAAATTCGCTGTCAAATATTTTGAAGAATGTTGTGTAACTAGATTGTTGCTCGTTGTTTTTCTTACAGTTATTAACGTAGTCTCGGTAAAGTTGCGCTTTTGAATTGCTTTTATCTACAGTCGTTTGCGATGATTTTGATTGGCCAAACGTTCTCGGAATTTCGGGTAAAGATGCGAGAAAGTTTCGTACCCCGTTTTTAATACTTTCGTCCACCAGTTTATGATTGCTATGTTTACCACGAAGGTCTACTTCTACAATACTTGACAGAATCTTGTTTTGTTTGTTTACCACCGTTCTTATTTGTCTGTCTGTAATACCCAAAGTGTTTTTGAAAAACAGTTTACAAACTCGTATGCGCCGACCTTTCTTGACAAAATGAAAAGCATTATTCAGTTCTCGATTGCTTCCTTCCTTGGCGTAACGATATTTAGGTGAAACTTTTTCCAAGCACCCGGCGATGAAATCCCGCTGTCTCTGCAGTTCTCCCAGTTTCCAGTAACACTCAAATATCACCTGTCTCTCCTCCTCTGTAAATTTCACGTAACAATTTAATTTACACTTGTCATTACACGATGGCTTCAACTCTCTTCCTTTGACCAGTTTCTGACGTTTTGTCACGTATGGTTGACCAGAATTTCGCAGCTTTTTACGTTTAGTAGTTTTCCACTCTTCTGGATGCAGTCCTTTTTTGCGCTTTTTATTGCTAGCAGAATTCCTATCACTGCTCTTCTTCTTCTGATCTTTCTTTAATGAATTACCATTGCTTTTCTGAATATTGGTTCCAACAATGTCTGGTACTGTCTGTGCAGAAGATGGATCATCTACAGAACGGCACAAACAAAATCAAACGACAGTTTTTATATCTTACAATATCAAAATCTAATATGGTTAACGATAGATGCTTTTACATTAACTTTCTTGATAAATTTCATGACTTGTATCGAAAACAGTCATTATACACAATACACTACCCATCGTAAAGTAGTTATTTTCGCTTGTTGCTGTTGCACAATTACTAATCTGCACCAGATCGTTTTGCTGATCCATTATTCCCAATAAGTAAAGTATCTACTCAAGCTATTAATTCAAAGTTTAATATAATCTTTGCAATATTGTCATGTTTATACAGTACTTGCCTTTAGTTTTAAAATCCCTCAGAATCACACTTGGTTTGATGTACTTCATTATAATAAAATATACACGAACAACAATTCAGATTTTTGTTTACTATTTTACATTATGACATAATGATGAGGAAGGACCAGACGAAATTTCCTTTTACGAAAGCTACACAAGTGCTCCCTGGTGACAATACGATAAAATAACTGTAAAAGTAAACCTAGTAACACATTTTGAATTTCTAAAACTGCAAATCTAATTGAACGACACATTATCTCACTAAGTTAATTGTATGTTTTCTTATATTTTATTTTAAACGAATTTATCATTTACAATTTTATTAATACTTTAAACCACACCCGATTTGATAATTTTTTGAAGGGTCGAGAAGTCGTTGTTTTTAATTGCAACTCTGCATGCGTTTATTAAACTTGTTTTCGATTTTCCAACTGAGATTAAATTAAAAAAGAAGGGTTAATAAAAATTTAAGTAATACCGTACAATGAAAGTTGCAGTACCTCTTAGTTGTCCTGCCTTTTGTATAATTTGGTTAAGATGTTTGAGACTTTTCATCATATCCTCGTAGTTGTTGCTTCGAATTGTGTAATTTTGTAATAACTCTTGATTAACACTGTATAATTGACTATACCAATGTTGCATCATTTTGCTAAGTAATTTGCCAGACTATTATCCAAGCTCATTATTTTTCGATACCATAAACATTTTAAATATCTTACTAATCTCCCATCAGACGAGCATCTTCAGCTCTAATAACCAACGACCGGACAAGTGCTGAACTGTTGGTCATATCAGCCATTAAAGCTTGCCTGCTTTTCTCATATTCCTCCACCTGTTGCAAAGTTTGACAGAGTTCTTCCATTTCATCCGGAAATTCAGCTAAAACATTAGCATCATCCAGATTTAAAAAGCTAGATAAGGACTGAATGATAACTCCAGCCAATTCCATTTCATTGGTTCCGATTATCACCTGTCAAATTTTAGTTTGGATAAAATATTAAAATCTAATTAAATTTAAGATTATCAAACTAACTTGTCCTGCAGAATCAACTAAAATCTGTAATGGCTGTTTGGTTCTCAGTGCAATGAAATTCGCTTCCAATTCTCCATTTTCAATGCCGATTTCCTCAGTTGATATAAAATGCTGATGTAACCAAAGCAAAACCTATTTTTTTATTAACAAAAATCTTTACTGAAAAACTTAATAATAGAAATCATAATTAAATTTGCTATACTCTTTGTACTCTCTCTTTAATCTGAAATGTTGCATAACCTTGTGGCTTTGCAGTTAGCTTAGTTGGAACTAAAACGTACATTGAGAATCGAGGCAATTGTCTTGTCAACTCAAAGACATGGAATTTTGTGCTAAAATTGGAACAAATGCCATTATTAATCAAAATTAAACACATTTTGACGTAAATTTTAATGCATTTGATGTTACCTTCCTTTGTATCCTACAAAAACTTTAATATGAAGATCTAATGGTATATCTCTTGGTGGATATAAAGGAATTCGGACAATGTTGGAAACATCTTGTTCTGCTGGGTGACTAAAATAGCAATAGATGATAGGTAAATGCACTGTAAATTATTATTTGTGCTAGAAAAAAATTGGCAATTTACTAACAAAACTAGCGATTCATGCTCGAATATTCCTTCTGCAAAAATCATAACTGCTTGGATAATTGTGTCATTGCTCGTTGATATTAGCAGCTCCACGTAAGATTTAGTATTTTGTGAGCCTTGATTTAAGATTATTTCTGTTTTTAGTTGAGTGTTTGCCTAAAAGTTGCAAATAAACTTTAATAATACGGTACGCTTTTTACACAATTGTTATCTGTATATTGATATTTAACACACAGGAATAATCCCAGCTTGTGAATTGCTGGATTTGATTATTTGATTGGCTAGTGACGAAGACTTCATTTTGTTGTTATCTTCGTAGGTTTTTAACTCTAATAGTAATGCTTGTTTTTTCTGACTCAAATCTCTGATTGCTTCTTGTTCCGCTTGTAAGTCGATTTGATGAATTTTTTTCTCGCCTGTAGAAGGCAAATAAGCTTTAACTGAAATAAATAGTGAAAAAAAAACCCCACTTGTAAAACACGTTCATTAAATTTTGAGCTGTTTTGGTTTAATTAGCTATTTTATTTACCTTCACCGTCAGTTGAACAACAAATTAACTCTTGGGTCCCCTTTAAACAGTAATCCTCAGCCACTATTCCTGCGATTGAATTGGAAAAGTTATCTTTGTAAATCACTTCACCGTTTCGATCACTTCTAATGTCAACCTGAAATGGTTTTTCGATACAGTCAATTTATAACTTGCATAAAAAATTTAAAAAATATATTGAAAAAGAAGTGATTACTTTTCCGTTACTCCATCCAGTGATAAGTTCAGGGACTCCATCCAGGTTCATATCAAAACCCAAAATGCTTACCACTTGATTTTTTGACTACTCGGTTGAAAAATTGGAAGAAAAAAGTCCAATCAATTTATGAAATCAATATTTTACTTTTAACTCAATTTTGTTTTTGTTTAATAGCACAGTCTTTACCTTAATTCTCCAGCTGCGATGCTGCTTATCGTAGACTCCAACAGTCCCATTAGTTAATGCATAGCCGAAACTACCACTTTTCAGTCGACAGATGTTAGTTACGCACTAGTTAAAAGTAGATTTAAAGCCCTTTAAAACTGTTTTTTATGCGAGTAAAATTAAGAATTTTAACTTCAGTTTCAGTAATCTCATCGATAATGTCATCATCTTGAAATATCCGGATGCTGTAATCCTCCGAGCCAACTAAAAGCTTAAATCAATCGAATTAAAACGGTATAAATGACTAAAACGACTATTCTAAATTTACTTCCTGTTTTCCATCGTCATTAAAATCTAAAAGGCATAAAGAAGTCACATTATCACCGGTGACCTATATGAAGAATATAATATTACACCTGGTAGCAAATATTTTTTGGTACTTTTATTTTACTGTCCAAAATGGATCATTCCCTCTATGATCAAATCCATGAATAGTGCAATTTCCTCCAACAATAACCATTGGGGTTTCATTACTCCCCATTTGACCAAACGTCAAAGAGCTAACCCCATCTGTAACCTTTTAATTTACATTTAGTATATACCGGTACTAAGTTAATCATTAATATCGGGAAATTAAAATTCATGACTTACTTCTTTATAAAATTGTTCAGTGTTATCATGCACTTTATATGCCAACAAACTGCTAGATGTACCAACAAATAACACATCATCTTTTGGTTTATTTGGATCAATTGGTCCGGCACATAATGCATTGATTGGTTGGTTAATATTTAGCAAACACACATCATAATTTGATTTGGACGAGGTTAAATTTAATTTTGTTCTTTGCTGAGGATTGTGAACTAAAACCTGTGTTTAAATGATAAATTAGTAGATTTTATATGGCGCAATTTCTACTTTATTGTTACTTTACTTTGCTGCCAATCGTTGCAGCTGTCAAACAGGGATTAACTCCATCATATCGTCCAATTGTCAGCTGACGCGGCAGAATATGTTGGCCTAAATTTAAAGTATATAAGGGTACCAACATGATTCCTTTGACACGATACTTTTTAATCAAACTCTTTAAGCTAGAACTTGTAGTATTTGGCTGAGTTTGAAATGACTAAATATAATTTTATTTTGTTTACTATTGTTGCCATAGCAATCGGTTTCTATGGCAACAACTTATTAAGTGGATAAAATTGCGGGTGATTCAAATTGGATTTGGATTTTGTAATGATAGACAAAGATAATAAGCTTGAGTATAGTTTGGCATTTCATTAGTAATTATTTGATGTAATGCAACTGTATGTATGTTGCTGTCGTAGGAATAACAATAAATGAGAATTTAAGAGGCGCTATTTGCACTTTTCACATTTGCGACATAACAATTAACACACCCAGACACATGTCATTATGCAAACTGTTGTATTACATCAAGTACAACACATAAAGTGTGGTAAATATGTTTGTTTCTAATATACAGTATAATGTTAATCATCACACTAAACCCGGTTAGAATGATGAGTAATTTGCTAGCATTCCCTAGTAATTTTTAATTTTTTTAATAGCATTTTGCATTTAATTTACTCTTAATAAGTGTTTGTAAAAGCTTTTGTTCATAAATTATTTCTAAATCAAACTAAAACCTGGAGTTTAGTCATACAGCGAAATCCCGTTAAAACAAGCTTGCTTAATACAAAACATTGCGGTCCCGAACTAAATGTTTGTTTCCTGTTAATACGAAACAAGCCATCTTAATGTACAGTATTATATTTATACGTTTTCATAAATACTTTATAAAAATAACTTACTGCAAAATAACGGCTGTGGTAATTTCGAAACATTCGACACTAACTTATTTCCTTATGATTAATTTATATGATCATCTGTTTGATGTTGCTTTACTTTGTTGATATATTGTGAAATTTTTACCAGTCACAAATTTTTTTAATGCGTGGAAATTGTTAAAATCACACATCTATTTTTGTTTGGTTATCTTTATTATGGTATATAAATTTATGAACTTTAATCTGTAAATATTTATATATATTTTACTTAATTCCGAGTGAATTGTTTAGAAGTTGCAACCAGTGGCATGAGTATATTTTGGATGGCTGAATTGTGAAATTTATAATTGAGTTATTTTATGCTCAGCCATCCGTGTTTACTGTACTGTATGTTAAATTAGTATGAATTCTGGGAACCAAACTCAGAGTTAAATTTAATAGAAATAGAAACTAGTAAATTATATTAACCTCGACTGAGCTGACCATAAATGAACAGTTTCAATCTACTTGATAAATTAAATTAGGAGACAAACAATATTACAATGGTTCATATTTTGCTACTACACAATAGCTAATATGATTTAGTTTTAATTTTTTAAATGAAATTAAACCGTTTTACGTTTACAAATTGGGAAATTAGTATAAGGTCATTTTATCAGTAATAATAATGCATTATAAAGCTGAAATTGAATAATACCAAAGTCTTGTAAGGAAAGGAATATCGCATAATTATTATTCTTAAGTTTTAATGATTGCAAATAATTACACTGTAGACGTTATTAAATTGTGATGTATAGTAATTTAAGAATTAATTTATACAGTATGCTTCTTGTTTTAAATACTGTACGAGAACATTATTTTTTTATGAGTAAAGTTTATTAAGTTGAAACAACTTGAACGCTTATTTCTTGGCGATTTACGAGTTTAACATCATTATAAGTATTTGCAAGGTTATGACGATATTTTAATAGCAAAACCGACTTAATTATTTGGATGGAAATTTTTACGATTATATTTAATTTCTGTATGGTTTACTTTTTTTTAAATAAACTTACAAGAACATTTAACTAGTGCAGTTGTTGAGTCTAATTAAAACTGTTTACTTTTTAACGATTTATGAACTTCAAAATGTTTATTTTTTTGGATAACGTTGCCTTTTTTAAAACACTGTTAACTGGTTTGGGAAGTTGAGAATTCGATTTGTTTAACTTTACTAGTTGCCCCTATCTTCCTACGATATCATGGTGTTTAAATAAGAATAAAATCCGGAGGGCAGGGCTTGCAAGGAGGTTTGTCTTGTTCCTTAACATTTTATTTCCCCTGTGTCCCGTCAAATCAAAAATGTTGTTAACCGACTTTGTATACGGTGCATTGTGTATTATACAGCACCGGTAACAGTACATTGTATGCATCATTACCAGTCAACTTCAACTTGTTTGTGTTTTCGAGGTCACCTGAATCACTTTTAGCGAGTCGAGTGTTGCTGCTTGAGTTTGCAGGTTTTGCAGCCATTTCAATTATAAGCTTATTCACCCATTGCATTGGATGCTGTTTTCAAACTTTCTTTACACTTCACACAAGTGTTTGTTGCAAAAGTTTTTTAAATTTTTTTCCCCAAAATTGAAGCTGGTGCAAAACTTGATATTCTGAAATATTTTGATATGACGTCTCGTCAATGTGTGAGGAACGTATTAATACCATCATTAACTATCGAAGATGTTCCCGTCGATAGTGATTCGATGACGGCAGGTGACACGGGAAAATCTTTCTCGAGTCGTCCGTACCCAAGCACCGCCAACGCAGCCGTCAAGCAGGATTTCAATTGGAATTATAAACCAGCATTGGGTGGTCGTCGTCGACGCTTAAGTACGGGAACTGCTACGGTGACTGCCGGCTTAGCTTGCAACGATTTAGCGTTGACAAAACGTCGTTTAAGTCAAGTTGGAGAAGTCGTGAGTCGTAGATTCTCAGCCGCAACAATCGGATGGAAAAATTTAGGTCAATTAGGTAATAATAAAGCAATCGTGGATGAATCTCGAAGTTTATGCGCTCAGTATATTCGAGCAAGATTGAGAAGAAGTTCTATTTTTCATCGTAAATGTCTCAGTTTGCAAAGACTTCGCAGCGTTATGAATATGACGGCCACAACGTATGGTGGATCGACCGACACTTTTTATTATTTAAACATTTTAGGAAAAGAATTGGAGTTACGGCATCCTAAAACTTTTAGCAGTGTTTGTAGGCAAATTTGCCGAACGTTGACTTCGGAAACGTTATTGCAGGATGTGTTTTTGACAGTTGCAAACCGACTTTTGCCAAAAGATGAAACGATTACTTGGAATAAAGTGGTGGCTCTATTTGCCATTACCGGTGGCTTAGCCTGCGATTGTGTTCAACAGGGACATCTGGATTATGTCATGTCATTAATCGAATATTTTGGAATTTTTGTGGAAAATCAGCTGACGAATTGGATATCACAACAAGGCGGATGGGTATTTTTTTTTTATTTGCTTTTCATGCACAATAATAACAGTATTACTTTACAACAATTGGTATAAACATTTTGCCTTTGCAATAAAACACAAGTGTAACAGTTGTCCAAAATTAAGCAAAAACATTGCATGTTGACATAAAATAATAATAAAAAAAAAGATGCCGAAATTAAGTCGTCTATTTGGGTCACTGATTTGAATGTGGTCACAAATTATACTTTGTCGTTCAAAATGTCATATTTTCACATGGGAAAATTGACAAATCATAAATGGTAACTAATACACTTTTTCTTTAGAATTGAGGGCATATTCTATGGTGGATTATGCATTTAATCATGATGATATTTACTAGATTAAAATATAATGTTGTACAATAAATTTTTAACAAGAGGGAAAAATTGTAGTGGTATTTAACTTTAACTAAAATATACTTTAATGTATAAATGCATGTGTTGTCCATAGCTTGTATTACTGTATATTACTGTATGTCTTGACAACATAATTTGTCTTTTATTATTTGAATTTTTCTTTTTGCAATACAAATTTAACAAAATGAATGACAAACTGTTTTGGTTAACACCATATTCAATGCATTGAACATGCAACTAAAAAATAAAGGGAAATCCAGCAACATTGTATTTAAAATCTAACGACACACAGCTGTTTATATTTCATAAAATAACGTTTCTGTTTCATGACTGTATAAATAGTCAATAATTTTTTTTACAACGTTTATAATAACTTTTCTGTTAATAAATGTAAATAATTTGATATTAATTTCTGATTTTGTTTTATATTGTCATTAAAAAAAAAGGCAAAACGTTTGATACCAATGTAAACTAATTACTGCCAAGACTCAAGTGGAGATATCTTGCCACTGATATGTTTTTGAAAACATAATTTACCATCTGATCCAATGTCAACATTGGTTTGACGTTATCTGCTAACAAAAAAGCAATTTCCAAACATTAAGGACTTATGTAGATTCCCGAATTAATTTTATCGATAACACTCGAGTACACAAGTTCAGATCCAGTAATAGTTTATTGCGTAGTTTTTTAGGTTAACGTGCAACTCGACATGTATAACGACAGGTAACTGAATTAAAAAGTCAGCCACTATTCTGTCATTTTAGATTAACTTTTAAAATGTATTCGTACAAAATTGAGGTCATTCATTAATCACACTGGTCTTTTAAACAAAACCAAGCGCTGTTAAAACAAAATTGGTCATAAATGATCTTTTGTTTGCTTTCTCTTTATCTACACTTTCTTCTTCATTGACTTCCATTCTAATTCGGTTTCCAAGAAATGTTTTCAACTCCATGAAAGTTTTTCCGAAGTGAATGACGATCTGCCCAGTCAGAATCTAAATAGCTTAGTTCACTGTCGTCTTCTAAACGCTTTAAAGTATTTTTGAATTAATTTATACTTTAATATACAAATACGAGCTTCATACCTTGAGCTCTTCTTGTCTTTTATAATTGTGAAGCATCAACTGTTTTCTTTCTTCTTCTGAAAGTACTGGTTCACGACTTGGAGGTCCAGAACCACTCTAAAATTACAATCTGTTTTAAATTCGGCATTCATTTGAGAAATCTGAAAATACAAACCTTTTGAAGTTTCACGACAATTTTTGTCTTTTCATTTTTCCCTACGTAGTCTTTTAGCTTTTTCTCACGTACAAGCTGTTTTCCTGCCCACCACAGTTCAGTTGAGTCCATCCTTAATGCTTCTATTACACCCAGTTCCTTATCAAAATCATTTTGAATTATGATTTATGGTTATAATATTGAATGAGAATGCATACTTGCATGGGTGCTTCATCCAGATGCTGTATGGTACTTAACAGTTGCTGAACTGGCTCATAATATGGCAATCCCGACGGATAAGCAACACTCACGGCCCCATTTAACATTTCAAAAGCATCTTTTATTCTGTCTTTTGTTAAACAAATATCAGCCGGTACATTTTCGACAGATATCGCAGACTGAGCCTCGGATACAGTCCTTTTGATTACATCCGTCATGCTTTCGTTTGGCGCTAAAAGAACACACACAAGCTTTAGTATTATTAAATTTCACATCAGTTTTAGATTTTTAACTAAGCGAAATTAATATGTTAATTCTTTACCTTGTCCAGTTCTTTTCCCACTAGGATCTACATTATCAATGTAGCCACCTTTACACTGATATTCATCTGTTTTGGCATGGGTTTTTGAATCCTCATTAATGGCCTTAATTACACCATAATTACACAGTTCTTTTAACTCTACGTAACCCAATATGTTAGTAAACACAATCGTATAATAATATAATCGCAAAGTTTACCTAAACATAAACGCTGCAGAAGTAATTGCCCGTTGTACACGAATAACAAGTGTTGTAATAAATCAGCTACCACTGTTTCCGTCGTTGATTCATACAAAAAGCAGCTTTGATCTCCAATTTTTACGTGGACTTTCATATCTAAATATTAAGTATAATTACATTAAAAGTAGTAATTGACAACTAAGTCAAAATTGTATATTAAGTTATAAAAAACTAACTTGAAATATCGCCTAAAAACAATACAATGTAGCTATGACAACACATGAAGTGTGGCAACACTCTAGCGTATATTTAGCTCCTTAAAAAGGCAAATAAACAGAGTACCGGTACACAGCCATATTTTAGCTAAAAACTCGCTACAAGTTTTCCCCTCATTGCAGCTTGCTCTTAATGTTAATAATCAAATCTGACTTTTTAAACCATTTCGAGTTGTTAAATAGATATTCAGTTAAGCAATATTACATTTTATGAATAAGATATCAGAAATTATTGAAGTTAACTACTTTTACCAGTGACCTTCATTTTGAATTAAGCTTTTGGTTGATTGAATTAACATGCGGATCACGTTGATATCACATTTTTGTCCAGCGCTCGTTGTTATAAATTTGAATATTTTAAGATAAAAGTTTCAGTTGGGCTTACAATTGAAAATTAAAATTTTATTGTATTAAATGAACATCTATATTACAGTATGTTGAACATCAGGAAATATATTGAAAGTTTTGAGATTTAGCAGTGGTGTTTATTAAATTTAACAGCGCAGTTGACTGCTTTTTGTTAACATAAAATGTCATGTTGGAATTTCCCAATACTGTATAAATAAACATTAGCTTATTTTAACCATCGATTTTAACTCTCCGTATAACACGTGATTAACTTTTAACAAAATTTAACCAACAAATCGTTAAATTGTATTTTACCAAAAAAAAAGTTTAATGTGTGAAATTGCTTAAGGTAATGGAATATTTTTGAGATAATGTACAATATACAGAACAAAGAAATTAAATTTTAAAAAATAAAAATTCAAGGATAAATCATTATTCAATTCTAATCGCTACCATCTAACAATTAATTTTTTACTTAATTCTTAGCAATACAAATAATTATTCTGATAAATATCTTTTATTCAGCGCATTTGTGTACTTTTATCTTTGTGTAGTCTTGGCTATAATTTTATTGTGAATTTTATAGCTATATACATTATAAACACGCCATATACAGTATTCAGTTGTATACAATATACCACAAAATGAATTGCTAATGAATACGGATCTGCTTGGATTCAGCTGTGACAATAGACGTCAAAACGAAAATTAAATTTTGTTTGATAAAATAATAATTTTTTCTACTCAAGTCCTAATAAGAGATTTTATATGGTTAAAAACAAGCATGAAGGATATGCTTGTGAGTCTTGTGTACATTTCGTGACTCTTGCGTGAAACACGATACCCTATATTATTTACATAAGACCTAGAGAATTCATTTTAAAGAGTAATTTTATTTACTGATTTGTTTTTGTATTTTTTGTTTTGTTTTTTATATAATAGAATTTTCTGGTCCATTTAATGAAACCGGCTGAAAGGAGAATTTTGTCAGCAAACCGGATTAAAACAGCGGTGGCATTGGTCATAATAGCAATGGTCGGGTTTTTAGTTTATTATTTTATTTAACTTTTAAAACCATGTCTAAAGTTGTCGGTTGCCAATAATAGAATACCGTGTGACCTGACTGTTACTACAGTATTTTGTAATAATTTATTTTAATAAATGAAATTGCTCTTAAAAATTTGAATTGATGTTTGACAAAACGAATTTCAGTAACGATACACATTTTTGATACAATTTTTGGTATGTTTTTTAATTGACTACAAAAAGTTTTATAATCTAAATCCACACAGTTACTGTAAACGAAATGATAGAAATCCAACGTTTAAGGATATTTAATAACATTACACAAGTTTTATTTTTAATAATTCTTTAATTGTTGTAATGTTCAATTAATACCAGTACTTTCTTTTACATTTTTAATGTTACACTAACTTGCACATTCTTTTAACGTGATTTTGTAGCACATGTACAACATTTTATCCAACAACAAACATGCAATAGAATATTCTTGTTACAAATTCAGACAGCAATTTACACGCTGCGCATAATAAAATGACTAAACTAGAATATTAGCATAAAATTCAGTCGGTAACATTTACAGTACATTATACAAAACTACAATATACGCACTATTATCACTGATACATAAAATTTCAGAGTACACAAACAATTAAACCTTCCAACTTTAACGTTCATAGTTTTTGGCAGGAACCAATTACCATTACAATGTATTTAAATCGTCGATGTACAGTAGAAACTTTGGTTCCTTGTAATTTTGTATTATTGTACATTAATATCGATTTAATACAGTATTTGACCTGTTGAAATTTATAATTATATTATTTTGTATTGACCTGTTGAGGTTCAAGGCAATTCAAAAGAACGGGGTACTTCCATTCCAACAAACTGTTGCGTCATGCCATCTAAATAAAAAGTCATTACACCAAAGTTAAGTTCAAAGAACAGACACTTAACTTAAATTTTTGAATAAGAAACTTTTTTCTGGTGTGAAATACTAAATTTGAATGCTTACTTTGTTGAAATGAGACGCTCAAGTAGAGGGACGTCACGTTCATCACGCCGCTTGTCTGACCTTGTGTCTTTAAAAAAAAATTGATA
>JAAFCF010006596.1:6078731-6197906 GCA_013389785.1 Helicorthomorpha holstii | reverse complement strand
TTTTTATGTGACAACTTTCATAATTTTTTGCCACAATTTTCATGGGTTTTTATGTTATAATTGATTAAAATAGCTTTTTTAGATGTGTTTCGGCTTGCTGGTCACAAACCGGCTGTTTTTAGATCGAAATTCTGACTCTAAATGTATGAAAAAAACCAATAAATTAACTTTAAAAAGTTTTTAAGGTTTTAATATTTCAGTATATAATTGTTTTTAATTACACAATGATTTATTTATTTACGATTCCTTTTGCTTAAACATTATTTTTTAAACTCTATTCTTCCATATTTCGTACCAGTGTTAAAGTTGATTGCAAAGAGTTGACTGTTGAACGTATGGTTAACTGTCAAGAAATACACTTGGAAAAAATATCCTACTTGCATAAACTAAAAAAAAATGTTTAGAATTCATTACATAAATTTCAGATCAATTTACAGTATTACAAAAGTCCAATCAAATGCCAGACCATAATTATTACTCATCACTTACTGCAATTATATTGTCAACGTCAATTTTTATCCAGTCTAACATTTGGAACCAGTCTTTACCCTCATTTTCAGTTGACACCGATAACAGCTCATTAAACAGTGTCTAACATTATCAAAATTAATTTAAAATCACCTCGATTCCAATTAGCAGTAAAGCCTATTTCAAAACAATTACCGACAAATCATACACCAACACCTCCTTGTTTTCAAGGCATCTGCTGATAATTCTGTCTACATTAGCATTACAATCTTTTATCTGCCAACCATCAACAAAGAAACATTAATTATTAAACTGCAAAGTTAAAGACAGCAGGTAAAACAACAGGAAAGTGCATGCAGAACATTTTCAATGTACAAAATCAATGTGAAAAATCAACTTTTCAACATCTTGAATGCCATGCACACAATGGTTCAATGAATTTTTAGATGCAATGTACTTAATTTTGATGCACCTATGCACATTCGGCACATTGTTTTAAACAACACCAAGATTTTCAATCAAACGATTTCCAAAACCAATTCTAATCAACTATTAAATTTGGTAAAGCTCATCCACTTTTTTTTTGGTAGATTTTGATTAGTAATGGTCTTGATAAATATTAAGATAAAATAAGTAGCCATTTATTAGACCCAATATATGATTACTGATTAGATATCAGTCTTTGGAAATACAGTATTATCAATGGAGATAAAATTCTTATGTTATTATGCGTTCAAATCTGACAAAAATATCACTGAAAAGGTTTCAATATACCAATCAAAACAAAAGTTCCGCCTATAGACAACATTTCGACATATATTTGGAAATACCATTGCGAATGATAGAAATAAATCACATTTCTTTAAAAAAAAATACAACAGTGACAATAAAGTTGTACAGTGCAGTACATAAAAATTGAAGATAAACACCCACAACTATTACAATGCCAAGTTGTGCTTTTTAGTGCTATAATGGAGGAAAATAGTAAGCCAGAAACCAAAATTCATTTTATTAATGAAGTAGAAATTGAAAGTGACAGTCGACTTTGTGGGAAAATTAATATTACGCACAATTCGACATTGCAACTGAAGAGTAAGTTCAGAAAAATCACTATACAGTATCACATATTTTCCACTCTAGCTTATTAACTATTAGATTTGAAAATTAAATGTTTGGGAGGTGGACAAATCAATTGGATGCAAAATGAAATGCAGAAATACTTCAAAACAGAAACGTATATTGATCAAACCAATATAATTATAGATGATCCGTCAGGTAACTATAAGAGTTTTTCACTAATTTTATTAAAATTTAAAAAAAGCCTTAAATAAAATAATTCAATGCAATGTTTAACATTCCAAATTCTCAACTAAAGCTACTACGTTTTACTTTGATGAACAAAATATTAATGTTTAAGTGATCATTTATAACACATTTTCATTTATAAGACTTTTTTAATGTTAAATTTTTTTAAAATCGAATCTTTCGATCATCAATTTTATATTTTTGATCTTTTATTAGAAAGAGGAGTTTTTCTCAGCCCTGGGAATACAGAGTTTCCATTTGAGTTTCAACTGCCAGATGAGGTTCCTTCAAGTTACAAAACCTGGAGCTGCAATGTCAAATACTTATGCATTGCTTATATAACATTGGTAACTAATAACAATTTAAAATTGTTCAAGTACTCCGTCAAGAAAGCCTTCCACGTAAATGGACGTTATAACATCGGAAATATACGTCTAGCCAATGTAAGTAAGATCTAAACAATTTTTTTAAAAAATATTTCAAAAATGGTGCTTTTGTTTTTACAAGGAGCCAGCAAATTTTTCTGGAGAAAAAACCATTAAAAAGTTCTTTGGTTGCGTCTACGCTGGAAGCATATGCACTTCTCTGTCAATCAACAAGAATGCTTATTTAGTGGGTGAAAACATTGCTATGGCTGTCACCATCGTTAACAAAACAAACAAGTTTATTAACATTTTTAAAGCTCAGCTAATAAGAGTAATATGTCTAAAGCTCAATTTACTACAGTATTATCATGGGTCCCCTTCAACCCTTTTTAATCTTATGAACTTTTAAGATTACGACTTTTACGGATGATAAAGGAAAGAAATGGTCTGATCATTTCCCCCAAACCGTATGTTGTGTACAGAATCAGGTCTCTCAACGTCCAAAAAGCATCGGTATGGCTAGGGCTACGATAAGGATTCCTGAAAAAATTCCTCCTACAAATCTTGGAAGCGGATGCACACTTTTCAATGTGTTATACTTCCTCAAGGTATAATAGTCATGCCATAACTATTTGGGGATTACAATACAAAAAGCAGGAATCTAGTATCAAGAGCACTAAAGGGAAATTGGCAAGTTTTCTCTATAGGTGCTTCTATACGATTGGTTCCAATCTTTTATGTTTTAAATTAATCGATTTAACTTACTTAAAATATTAAGCTATCCATCGGCTGCACTGACGATGATGAGTCCTCTTCTTCACTACAAATCCATATCCCAATTACTATAGGAAGCAGACTTTTGACCACTTCTAGCAACATTTCACAAGGTCCTGCCATTTTCAGTCCACTTCTTGACGATATTAAACCACCTTCATACGAAGAAATAATGAGAAATAACTGTACAGTACTTCCAACATTTGATGAATTGCGTAAGATATTATACTAGAAATTCTTAATTGGTTATAATTGGACTGCGTTATCACCCATAACCCTGCCCACTTAGTATTGATACTGTGAAAACTAATTTGTTTTGTTTTTTTTTTCATTTACAGCTCCGCCACCATACTACGCAACTGGTTTTGTGTGCTAACGTCATAAAGTTCATACCGTATAAAGTTCTATTAACTACTGTAGAAACAGAACAGTAAATCACTTAATTTATTTTTCGTAATGAAGTTAATTTTTTAAAGGCAAAGCTTTTTAATCATTTTTAAAATTGTTGGTACATGACATGTGTGACATATGATTACTATTAAAGTATATTTGAAAAATAAAATTACAGTAATCGTAATTACTCGTGAAAAAATGGACTGAATTACTGGGGCACTCACCGACTACAATATGGCATTGTACTGGAAGAGTGAAATAGTCAGAAGGATGTAATCTAGCTGTATTGTCACATTACTATAATTTAAGCATCCTTATAAAATGTATTTCCACTAATAATTCAGAGCATTAGAGCAATATGATTGTTATTAAAATCAGACATTTTAAATTTTGGTAGCCTAAATTGCGTGTATTGAAACATTTTACTGAAATTGTCTCGTACTTTAAAATAAAAACATAGTTTATGAAATTATTTATGTTTCTTGTTGCTAGTGGATTTGGTTGATCGAGAAGTTTTGTTTGAATCCTTACACAAGTAACATCGAACCAACAGCAAATGTGGTAATAGTAGAATCAAAAGGTTTACTAACCAAAAGAGTAACTTTGCTTCTTGAGTATTAGGTATTTTAAAAATAGTTGGAATGGCTGAGTGAAGAGCAGTACTAATTGCAGCAAACTGGCCCTGTACGTAAATCAAAATTATACGTTTTATCAGTTCAACTAAGAGACCTCATTAAACCCATTTGATAAACGATTTGCTGGAAAATAACTTTGTGTTTTACTATAGCAATGTTGTATACCTCAGACATAGCTCCTGCGTGGATTAAAGTAATATCAGTAAACCAAGAACAACCTGGTACAATCAAGCCGTATATAGACAGCGCATATACCGGCAAAAAATAAAACAAATACAACAGTATCTAAACGTTTTAAAAAATCGAATTATAAAAACACATATCAGCAATATAATTATCAAGATATTTACTTGTATTTTAATGAATGGGCTTGGATCATCCAACATTAACACCGGTTCCACTTTTTCCAAATAAGATTTTGCTAAAGGAACGTTGTTGTCCATCACAGCCTTAATATATTATAATCAATATTTAACTATGTTTACTGAAGTTATTAGAAATAAATATTTCAACAACAGATTAATCAATAAAAATGATTAATTACCGTTCCTCTTAAAATTGCTATAAATGCAGCAATCACAATAAGAATGACGAGAATTATGTCAAATGGTCGTTTTGAAAATGGGGGATATGAGCGCTTTGTAGTCTAAGAATAAAACAATAAATACAGTATATTCCATTAAAGCAATATTCGATAGGCTAGTAATTATTATTCTGTACTTCAGAAGACGGTGGACTGCGAAAAAGCTGCCAAAAAATTACAAAAGGAACTATGATGTAAGGAACATTAAGTAACGACGAAGGAAATATTCCGTATTTACCTACAAAATATAAAATTTTATCAAATGTCCAGTTATTTAAAAAGTTGTAATATTTTACCAACCCCATATAATTCCTAAGAATAATACGACCATAGAGAACATTAGTGTTCCTGCCCAGTAGAGACCAGCAGCACGATAACTTTTTCTGAGGAGAAACATAAAATAATTAAACAATTTAAATCATTTATAATCTCGCAGTACTTGTTTAAAATGGCATAAATCATGTACAAGTACAACGAGTACATGCCAAAGCCATCAAAATAACAAATTGCAGCTCCAAAAGGACTAAACAAATACGGTTCCCCACTTCTCAGATATTCGCTTAAAAAATCTAAATTAAACAAAACGGTAACCATTTTAACTCATGAAAACGAAATGTTAGTTAACCTGTTATATATCCATCCTGTTCCAGTCCAATTCCAAAATCCAACACGGAAGTAGTAGCAAATAGTGAAAATACTAAAAATTAGAAATAACGTACTTGTATCAAATTACATTAAAAAAATGTTATATATCAGCAATAATATTCTTTACCATAAAAATGCCAGTTGTTAATCTTTTCATTGTGTTGTTTGCTTAAGAAAATTGTTACGACGAGATAACCCAAAAGAACTAAAACTCCGACCAAGAAAATGCCAAACGAGTGGACACCTTGTGCAATTAAAAACTTTAGAAATTTGTTGGCAAAGATGCAAACAGGTATTATTGATAAAGTAAGAGCAACTATTTTCCAAAATAAAGAGATTTTCAAAGTCATTTTCACTTTTCTGTCATAACAGCAACTGCTGTCTCCCAAACTACTGTGTTAAACCTCAAACACTAAAACCGTTGCATTTCACTGCTGTACTGTATCTTCCAACAAGTTACAGTATTTGATTTTTCATATCAACGTGGCAATTAGAAACAGAATATATTTACATTTTACACAAACCGTCTATACATACTATACGTTGAAATTATGAAACCTTATCTATTGAAGATTAAACAGTATTGTATTTTAAGAGGAACAAAGTTCTGCAACTAGAATATCGATAAAGTTACAAGATAAACTCTTATAGACAGTCTCCATAAAATAATATAGGTCAACCTAAGTATATCTTACAGTAATGCCCTTGACCTCGTATAGAACCCTCCATTCCTCGCACAAGTATTCGATCGTTATTCGGTACAGTGCAAGCTAATTTTTATAGTACCAGACACTTCAATTAAAATACGAATATATACAAAATTATATTGTTAAAATTTCGTCGTTTTATTGAAAATATACTTCAGATACGTTCAATTATTATGACTTTCCAAATAGATTTAGTTAAATTCATTATAATATTAAAAGTACCGTAATACAATCGCACTACATACTGTATATGGTATTTTGTTAGTTTTATGCTATTTTCGGTTACGCCTACCAGTAGAAATGATTTTCAATTTAAACCGCTTAAAATTGTAACTGATAATTATGCAGCGTTTTTAAAGAAAGGCAAATTGATTATAAATTAATCTGTTCATAAAATATTTTTCAGACACTCTTAATTGGCACGTCAACATATCAATTCATTACAGTATCTCCGACCTACTAAAACATTCTTTTACAATACAATGATGAAAAGCTGCAGAAACAACATAGCCATTGCTATGAATAAACAAAGTTCTAAAGGAATATCAAAGTTGTTGTGCTGCAGGCCTTCCTGCGTCTCATAATTTGGTTAATAATTTAACAGTAAACTAAAACTAGCACCTTCTAGACACAGGATACTTTAATAATAAAGCGCTTTCTGCGGATATGATTGGCAACTCGTTGTTGCGATGATAGTTGACCAGATGTGAAACACTCTCAAATGTTTTGTCTTTTGTGCGAACCTTCAATTATTAAACGTATTTTAAAACTTATTTTAAGTTATCATAAATAAATAAATTTTTGACTCACAACACCCTCTGGATCCACTAACAGAAGATGCTTCTTTGCCCCATTTTGCATCCCAGTCAAAACATATTGACCAGCTGATCCTTGACTTTCACGCACCAAAAAATCGCCATCTCTTAACAATAAACCTTCAGAATCTTTTCGACTTGTAGCACCGTGAAACCAAGATTCTTTTTCCAGTTCTCGGTGCATTTCAATTAGGCGTGGACTCTATTTTGCATTAATAAAATCTTTTAACAAATAATGCTATTTTTTTTTAAAAGTAGTCCGGTTACCTTCGGTACTGTCCACAATAATGAGGCAGAGGGTACATCTTGACCAGAAAGGCTAGTTTCGAATGGTTCTAGAAAGCCAAAAGATAAACATAACCTAAATTAAAAACAGAATTAACTAAACTTACGCATATCAAACGGGTCTTTAGGTGGTTCTTTAGGACTAAAAGGATCGCTCCCATAACTGCTTAAATTATTAAATACGGCATCGTTTGAATATTCTAATGATTCAAAAACAGATAAATTACTCTAGATTAACATTTTTATAAGGATGAAATTCTTATTATATACCTGGATACGATTTCTTCGTAAAATTATTTGGTGTCGATGGTTCAGAATTCAAATCAATTAAATTTAATGAAAAATCTTTTGTACCAGCCTGATAGCCTAAAGCGCCGCCAACAGCCTATTAACAACAAAAATAATCAAACTTTAATTTAAACAAATAGGACAACAAATCATCATGGCTATTAATCTATTCGTACGGTTGGTATTTCGGGTAACAAATTTTTCACCAAACTTGGAAGAGAATCGGTTCCAGTGAGTTCAGGAGGGATTTTCCCCGGTAAATCATTATAATATTCAGGATCTTCGTTTACACTTAAACTAATACCGTTTACTTGTCTGCGAAGAAAATATAATATAAATATACGACTGAAAAGTAAACAGATAACACTGTTTAATCGTACTTTGTTGAGACAGCGTTTTCCTCTCCACTGGAAACAGGTTTACAATCGGATGACGCCAAACTTCTCGTGCTGGCTGTTTCTGCATTTTTACTGGCTTTCAACAGATACTCTTTAAATCTCAACTCGAAAGCTTGGCCAATTGTTGTGATGACATCTTGCGCCCACTTTCCACCACACTCTAACACATAACACGCTCGAATGCCCGCTGCATTTTTGGCAACATATGCAACGAAATCAAGCGTTTCCTAAATTTCAAAACAACATTCAAACATACTGTTGGAAATTTCTAAGTTAACTACTGACAGCATCTCCACCAGAGGCAAATGAGATGTTTGGCATTTCATGAACAGCAATTACCTAAACCAATAAAAATAAACTTAAGTGCGAGTCATAAATCAACGGCTGTCAGTGCCAAAAAAAAAACAGAATTACAGTATTTACATTGTTGGTTTCCATTAACTTCAGTTCCAATCTGGAACTCGTAATAACAAGTCGTACATCCGCTCCAGCATTTTCCATATTGGGTTGACTAAGCATTCTAGATATTTTTCTATCAACTTTTCTTTTCCTATCAACAGTTTTAAGACCACTAGCTTCACATATTCGGCTAATGCACTCTCTATGCACATAAAACATATTCATGAATGTTAAATAACGCTATAAATAAACTAAATCCAATCGTAATGGCATAATTATCTTACTTGGCTACGAGGGAGCGTGTTTCAAAATCTAAAACTTTCATAGAAGTATTTACTTCTAAGCAACCAACATACTATAAAAAATAAAAAATGTTATAATACACCAACACTTTCAAAAACATATATTAAATTGGCTCACCCTAACTTGATAACAAACACCTTCGTCTAAAATTTGATAATCAGGATAAAGCCATCCTCGAGCCGGCTTATTTATAAATCCATTAAAACGATTTAATTCTCCATGTCCATCTCCACCGTTTTTACCGTTTCCTCTCGATTTGGCCATAATCCAGTTTGGAGGTCTAACCACGTTGGCAACAGGACTGGGTTGGCAATTCAGTGCGTGTTTGCTGTTGGACGGTGGAGGCCACACCAATATGTGACTTGAAATTTCACTTGACGAGATGGTTGCAGTTGTAGAGGAAGACGGTAGCGTAACATATTCTCTGGACACTGAATCACCTGTACAGGAGTTTGGAAGCTCCTTCCTCAGGGTCAGCTGCCGGTCAAGGTGTTTGGTCTGCTGGCGACTCAGGGTCGGTTTTGAAATGTGAACACCACCGACACCAAACAAGTGATCTTTAGCAGCTCTTACTAATGTAAAAGTCAAAAATTAACTTAATTATTTTATTATAATATGCATTCAACGTCATCTAGTCGTTTCAATATCACTTATCACAATATTATCATTATTTACAATTAGCCCCATCAACTAAATTACAGTATGTACTTCAAAAAGTGACGTTACTTTAGACTTTAAAAACCAAACGAAACAATTAAAACGGCAACAGATTAAAAAATGTTTATCGCATTTAATGGCTAACATTCAATAAAGAATTTCACATGAACCCACATACTTTATATCATAATATATAAACAAAGTTAAAACAGTTAAATTGATAGTCTCTAGATATGAACCTTTAAAGTTCATCATTGCCTTACCTACAAAGTATTATACTATGAGAAGTTAAACCGTTAATTAAAATTACCCGTTTTCATGTCACTAGAATTCACTCTCCACACGGTCAGCGGTGACCAAAGTCTCGACCGAATATTCGATTCGTGTACCGGCATATTTAATGAATGAACCACTTTATCGATGAAAAAACCAAGTAACACCCATAGAGTAAGTGATGCATTAATTATGTAACGTTTCCACAGTTTCAATATTAAACATGTAACTGGCTTGACTGCTGGGATTAGAGTCCCTTAAGACCCTTAGTTCTCTCTTTACCAGCGCATAGATGATAATTATTCAAAATCACTGCTAACAACACAACCGTCCAGTAAACGTGATAGCTGCCCATTTGGCTGAATCCAGAGCAACTGAACCCAGCCCAACATAATCACACGAATGAAGCAAATAAAGTATAATATTGGTCAAATACTACAACTCCCTTCATTTCCTACCACCCCCTTTACTCAATCTCCCTTGTTCCTGTCACTTCTACCATCATTAGCAACGTGATCACACATATGCTTAACAAAAAAAAAATACTCAATGAAAACTTCCCCTAAATTCCCTTTAATATTTAGTGTCAGGAAATGATGTAATATCCCGTTTTGTTCTTGTTTTCACTGGCCCCACCCACAACACTTCCATTTCCACCCGTCGTATAAAACAAGAGTGAAGCATATAACCATATGGAAAAGAAATAGATTCCCCCACCCTCAACATTTCACAACATTCAATATCCTATGTAACAAATATGGAAAATGACTGAAACACCTGCTGTACAAAACAAATAATGTACAGTACATGGTTCGTAAACCTCCATTGCGAATTCTGATCTCAATTTTTTGCCATTATTTTTTCGTCTTAAAATAAAATTTGCTTTTGTTTTAAAAACATATCAAACTACTGTAAACTTAAGCAAGTCCATGTGTGTTTCCTGTTCTACTTTAACTATAAAGAATAAAAAATGCTTAAAAACTAAGTTTTATATACACATGTTGTAATAACTAAAACAACATGGGTAAATGCAGATGTTTAATTAATTCGCATATTAAAACCGGACTATACTTAAAACTCATCGTCACTACACTGATGAAAAAAAAGAGTCTAAGTACAGTACTGTAATTCGAAATACATTACGCATCACAGGTTCTTGTTTGATGAATTTAAAAAAGAAAATTCTTACTTAAAAATGTTGCAAATTGTGGAATATTTTCGCTTGCTTCAACTTTGTAAACTCGTAACATGCATTACGGTAGTTTTCGTTATTATCCGCATGCTACTAATATAGTGCATAAATGTTTCTACATAAATAACTGTGGTACTACTGTATATTGATGCCATATTTAGCCAATTAAAACTTTATAAAGCACCAAATCAAATAAATAAGTTAATTTAGTTCACTAAATACTCGTAAAAGTAATTAAAACGTACTACGTAGCTTCATTTAAATCAGTATTTTTGGAATGATTTTTTAAATATTCAAATGACATTATTATTGTATAAAATAGACGACTAATTCACTTTCAATAATTCTTTGAATATGATAAAGTCATAAAAAAATGCTTAAAACGAATCGAGTTTATTTGAAAATTAAAACAAAGGCATTGATGATGTACAATAATTCGATTTTTAGGTGTCGTTTGCCGACTTTTAATAGAAACTGATGACAATAAAGCGGACGGAGGAGGGATAGCCACTATTTATAGTCACCAGAGCAATCAAAGAGTCCGAAATTCATTCAATAAAATAGCAATCCCGTGTATGTATGTGTGTGGGTAGAGCACTAGCAAATACACATCAAGCAGACTCTGTGTATGGCAAAGGGAAGTGTATTAACGAGCTGACACCGTTTCCTGATTTTGGCCAAATTTGAAGGAAATCGACGATAAATACAAAAACTGAATAGGAAAAGGATATTGTTTAAAAACACACACACTAGAAGTCTTTTTGTATTTTAATCAGCCGTAAGTCTTTGTGTATAGAGGACTTTAGAGAAAAAAAAATGTTTGATCTGTATGAACTACGCTTTCCTGTTCACAAAATAAACCGCCAATATTTCAAACAAAAACAGATACAAACGCAGGAAAGCTTAATCTAGTATTTTACGTGACGTAAAACAATGATTTAATGTTCATTCAGAAAACGATCGACGTAACGCCAAAAGTAAACACTGAATAACTAGAACAATACAACGAACATTCATCCTGATAACGACCAATGTTAGTGCAGTTTTTACTAACTTAGTTAATGAAATGAAAACGTGACTCCACCACACAAAAAAAGATGGAAATAAACCAGATCTACTATACAAACAGGAAACCATCAAGTTAACAAAAAGTTACAGTCAAACATCTTTCAATAACGAGTAAAACATGCAGAGAACATACATTGTAAAATTAGACTATTGTAATAAAAAATAAAAACCCAAGAGTGGTTAACATTTCCATGTGTTGGTAACCTAACAGTTAATATTATTCTGCAGTTCGTAGTACAGTAATTCTGAAAAAATTCAGTTTTCACCAACTACAACAATCATTACGTAGAAAAAAGAAATTAACTGAACTTGTTATTTAATTTTCACATATGCTGCAAACAGATCAGCCAAATTTACTTCCTTTTTTTGCAAAAAAAAAAAAAAAAAGAAAACTAACTGGAAACGTGGGAATTTACTAAGTTATAAACTTATGTTAATAATTCATGAGTACTTAGTCATTCAGTTTATCTACAGTATCTAACTTAATCGTACAGTTAGTTGTTATCTAAACTGTGTTGCCAATACTGTAGCTTTACGACATGGACGCCCACAAAATAAGTCAGGAGATGGCAAATATCCCCTTCAATTTGGAATTTAAAATTTAAAGAAAAACCCTTTGATTACATTTTAATGAGACATTTCTATCAAGAATTTGTAATCCATAAAAATGTGAACATAACGTTACCCAATAGGACAACCAGCTTCTGGCTTAGTAAACTAGCACCTTAATCACTACTACACTGTTTTACCAATGGCTTTACAAATTGATTACTGTTCTTACTTTATAGCGAAAGCAGTTTCTTTTTTTTTTCATACTGCGGGTGTGCTTGCTTCACGATAAAGAAAACAATGTAAAATGTAACTTAACATCGTTACTACTACTTTATCAAACTTATTTGTGTTTATATGGCTCACAAGGTGAACAATTTAAAAAAAAATAAATACACATTCGAAGTTTCTAGGAACAAGCATTAATATGTAAACTGTAGAAAACCTAATTTAATGTCGGTTAGAAAGGTGGTTCTTACAGTGAGATCATTCTGTAGTATTATACTACAGTATCTTGCATATTAAGAAATTAAATCATAAATGACTCATGACTGCAAAACCAATTGTATCGTTTCATGATGCAGTTAAGTAAAAACTCACGTGTATAACTGGTTTAGAAACAACATTGAAAACAAATTCTTTGAATTGTTGCGAACTTGCATAAGAGCTGCATTTTAAATATTAGTTATAGAAGTCTCTGAGGATATACTGTACTAATAGTTCAATTATAAATGGGTTACCTGTTTTATAAAAATATAAGATACATGGATTTAAGAAAATTAAGTTATGTTCATCTCCACAGCTATGACTCAAACTGTAGTGACGAATGCTAACTTACTTATATTATAGTAGTTAGAAATTCCTGTAATTATAATTTTATATTTAGATTATATCAGAATGAAATTTACCAATGATTTGCTGAATTTGCATTACTTCATGTGAATAACAATTGCATACACGGTAGTGTTTAAAACCTTTGACAACACATCTTTATGAAGGATTCTACAGTATCACTTTCGACTTTTCAGATCTTTATCAATGTAGTTCATGTTACCTACAAGTCTGATATTGTTTTCATTTGATATTTTATACACGTTATAGCTTAATAAAGTGCATCAGTAATCGTCTTGTTATACTAATAAGAGACATTTTTTTACTAACCTTAATTTCCTGCTACTGATAACCAGTAGTAAAGCGATACAAACGTCGCGTCGTCAAAGATCAATTTATAGTTGCTGAAGTTACCATAAATGTCGTCGTTATTGTTATAGACCTTTTCAGTAAGAACCCACTTCAACGATTTTAACTTATATCATGTTCTTTTAAGTCTTAATTAAACCGATGAAATACCAAAATAAGTCCAATTTGATTGTGTGACTCAATTCGTGTTGACACATTTCCTAAACTTCACCAGGTAAACATCATCCCCAATCTCCCCAGTGCCCACAAGGAAATAAACATGCAGCGTTGCCAGATAGCCCCTAAAATGTAAGTTTTTCTTTATACCTTTTTTCAGTAGTTTTTAAGTGTTTGTTCTCTTTTTCTTAGACTTTAAAATTATTAAAAAAATAAAATTCTTACAGATTGTAAATAAAATTGTTTCAAAACTGGCAAAAAGTAATCCAAAAAAAGAATTACGGTTTTCATACGCATGCGCACAACTTCTAACGCTAAACCTTTGTATTTTAAATTTTGTTACAATGTACTTTAACTTTTAATAGTTTAAAATACCATACCGATATTACTAAACATGCGAGAATAAGTTTACATATTAAAATTTTTTTATTAAGAATAAATGGTTTTTAATTCTCTTATGACTTTTATTTAAATAACACGTACCAAAAGTTAGATCTATTCCTATAAATTATAAATTGCCTGCGCAGTAATTTCATTAGAAATTTAATGGAAAATTATTAACAGCTTCAAAATATTTTATTAAGAGTAAATAACGCTTTTGCATTTATCCTCCGCAAGAGACGTATCTCACAGATGCTTCAAATTTCTAAAGATAAATATAACAAAGCAAATAGCATTTTTACAATATATAAATACAATAATCACTTCAGATCTTTTAGAATTTACACGTTCATCTGTTTTTATACCATAGAAAAATCACAATAGGCAGCACTAACAATGCCATAATAATAAAAATCAGTAAAAACCTAGTATTAATATATCCTTCCCTGTAACTTGAAATCGTATGTGGTGCTGGTTCCCCAAGAGGCACTATACTTTTGCATGTAAGAACTTGCGTCACTTCTTCCAGTGTATCTTTTCTAGTCTTCTTCGTCTGTCTTAGATTTTCCAAGTCTGTCTCCATCTGCTGGATAAATGCAGCAGAACCCTGTCTATTTTCACCAAATAAACTATCACCTATTCGTAATTTTCTAGGACTAGAACTTAAACGCCACCTCGATTGATCATTAAGACCACTGCTGGATATTTTCTTTGCCTTTCCTTCTAGTTCTTTCAGCAACTCTTCTTCAACTAAACCGAACCTTTTCACTGGAATCTTTATCGACTTCAAGCCGTAAAATTCTTGGTCCGTAATGAGATTATTAGTCCGTTTAAGCTCCGAAATCTAAAAAAACACAAAATTTGATTAAACCAGAAATAATTTATCGGTGAACCAGCAATAAAGTAAGTTAACTTTAAACAATTTAAAAATTCAAGCGCTATTTTGGTTCAAGTTAGAACCTGTTTAAAATTAAAATGAGACAAATTATGCATTCAAACTTAAGAAATAACATAATGTCTATTATTTTACTGATGGATCACATCGATTTATGATCGTGCTCACTTTACAGCCATATTTAATAGATAAACTTTGTAAAGAATCATCCTTTTCAATTTCTCTAGTAACTACGTGGTCCTTCGATATTCCAGGTACGATTTCGGTAATTTCATAGTTTCGTATAGTCCTTTGCCTGGTCATTTCAATAATTTCAGGTGCCAAGTCTTCTTCGTCAGATGATTCAGACGACATAAGCAGAAGTTCTTCATTTTTTCGTTCAACTTCAAATGAAGAAGTAAGATGACTGTCATTTCCAAGTCCACCATCTTCGTCTTCAGTTTTCAGTCTGCTATAATACTGGCTTTCTGGTCTTTTATGAACTTTTGTTATTGTAAACTTGCGGTTGCTTGAAGATGGCAGCAACGATGTCAACACACTCATGTTGGCGCTTCATATGCACCACGAAGTTACTACAAGTAATTGTACGCAGATCAGTAGTTAATTAATAGTTTTTAAAACGACCATTACATTTACTTACTTTTGCTGCTACAAACGTCATTTTTGGTCTGGTGTCTAGCAAGTCTTCGCGTAGATCTAATATTTAATACAAACAAAATATTTAACTCATTACTATCATTCACGGTCATCAATTCACTTACAACACAATACAGTATCCCATTGACACACATTTTACTGCAATACAAAATTATTATGTATACAATGACGTCATAGGTATTTAAGCGCCCGTATGTGGAGCAGAAAATCTCAGTACCTTCTTAAACTTTTTCTAGTCTAAATGAATAATGATATCAAAATTAAGATTTGTTATACGGTAACTTATTAGTAAGTTTATAATGAATTTCCGTCAAAATGACTTGCACAGATAGCATACTTTGTTTAAATATTAAACTCATTTTGCCGATGCCTAGAACGACCTGTCGAGCTGTTACACAAATACAAAGTTCATTTTTTTACAATAATAATTACTAACCTTAATTTAATGCAACCAAGTTAGAACGTTAAAACATCATTTCGATTGCGAGAAGAATGTTGAAGTTTAACGAAATTGTGCAAGTTAAGACTGCTTTAAAATAATAAATGCACGGCACTTTATGAACCCAGAGCTAGTTAAAAAACGATAAAATTGAATAACGAATTGATATTAAATTAAATCAAATATTGACTAACAGAATCCGCATTTAGATAATTCCTAGACTAACTTCTTGCACCAGACTATCCCATTTAAGTATCCGCTATTGGATACTTGGATCAAGGATTCATAACAAATACTATACTGTATTTGTTCATAGCCAATTTAATATGAAAAGTTCGTTCACTACAAATCGATTAACACAACTCCCTTTAAACAACTGTATTACAACAATTCACTCCCCATAACACGCAAATACCGCATCAATTTTTTGAAATCCGGTAAAGACCAGTTTTCTAGAACGAGTTTTAATGGGGCGAATAGTCATTAAATTCTCTTCATGTTGAGTCTTGTGTTGCGCAAACTAAATTGTCATTCACGCATGCGCATACGTTTTTTAGTTTACAGTAATAGTTTCCTTTTAAAACATTTAAAAGTTGATTCTTTTTTAAAAATAATTTCTAAATTATTATTATACTACTTTTAACATATTTTATGGTAATATTTATCAATTTTAATAACTTAATTAGAAGATTATTTTAAATAAAGTTTGATTGGTTTGGTTTGTAATATCCGGTTATCAACCAATAGCATTGTAGTATTTTAACCGCCAATGTTTTCATCAGCAGTTTGAATTCGTCAGTGACGACATAAAGAAGGATTATCTTGTTTGTTGCCGCGTTTACTTCAACATTTTGTGGAGTTGTTTTTCTTAAAATTTATTAAGTTTATAATTAATTTCCTGTGTTGGAGAGAATTTACTACTTAACCTGAAAATGTCTGTGAAACATATTTACTACTCTGATAAATATTTCGACGACAAGTACGAGTATAGGTAACAAATTGATTGCTAAACTTTAACGGTCATTGCCATTGTTCGAAGCTAAATTTTGTTTTTTTTACAGGCACGTCATGTTACCGAAAGATATTGCCAAGCTGGTACCAAGATCACATTTGATGACCGAATCAGAATGGAGAGGAATTGGTGTTCAACAGAGTCAAGGCTGGCAGCATTACATGATTCATGAACCTGGTAATTATAGTTTTGTATATTTTGTACAGTACTTAACTATGGTTATAAAATCCATAATTGTTAAGTACTGTACGGTACTCACAAATTAGTTTAGAATGTAACGTTTTTTTTTATCTTTTTAGAGCCTCATATTTTGTTATTTAGAAGACCTATTACCACGAGCCAGCAGATAGTCGAATAAAAAGAATACAAGCAACCGTGATATATTATGAAATTTGCTACACTTTGAGTAATATTTGGAGTGGATAGACTAATTGCACTTGATTTATCAAATGTTAACTATACCGTTTCCGTTTGTAAATATTTGTACAAAAAATACCAAAGCGTAATTACAATTTTTTTCAAAAAAAAAAAACCCTTATTCCAAATCTTTAAAGACTTGCAGTAGTTTTAACCATGTTTGGATGGGGATAATCAAATTATTAGCGCGATTTTCCAGCTAACATTATTATATTTAAGAATAAGTTTTATTTTTTTTTTTTCTTTCATGTTTTGACATTTGAAATAAAACTTACGATTAGCGTTAAAATATATAAACTAACTGGATTATTTACAGACGCTCTGGAGTTTGTCTCCAGAAAACGCAATTTAAATTATTTCAACATTTTATAATAATGATATACAGTCGCAAAGATAATACTTTGAGATGAAAATTTACAAAGGTTTCTTCCATCGATCATGGTGACGGGGTAGTAACAGTGGTTTGCTGTGTTTCTTTTTTAGGACAGTAAAATGTTAAAACACATTTGTCTTGATGTGCTACTTTTGTTAAAAGTTGCATGATGTTTGTGTGTGCGTATAGTGTCGAGAGATTCGTCTTAAAAAGACTATAATACAGTAAGTAAATTTAATACTTTTCAGTTGACGTATATCCCTCGTTGACTTGTCCTAGGCTGATATCACCGTTTACTGTATTATTGTTTGCTGTAAAAAATAAGTACAACTTAGTTTTACAGTAGCTACTGGCATAAAATTGAACTTACAAATTTCTACGTTTTTCTTAACTTTGGTAGAGTTAAGTATAGCTTTGCTGATCGTAAATATAGTAACTAAGGAAATCAATGCTGGAATTCCACAAGCAAATGTGAGAACATCTCTGTAGAAGTTTTTATTTGGTTCATCTGGATCGTAACAGTACTGTACTATAGCCACTACAATCCCATTAGATAATTTATCTGCAAAACTCATGGCTCCAAACACAAAAGCTCCGCTTTGCTAAAATGTTAGAAAGATTACATCAAGCTTTTATTATAAGTTAATGGAATGGACAAGACTTCTTGAATCCACAAATAATTAGAAAAACGATTTTCTTTAAGCATAGCTTTTTTCTTCATTGTGAAATCAAGCATTGTATGTTTCAGTTTACGTACCACATTATCTCCAATTAGATCTGCAGTTATTCCTAAGCATGTAACGAGCATAACAGAACCACTGACTCCCATTATGACTGCTACTCCATAGATTTGGTATTGGCTAAAGGTTTCACCACGACCAAAGTATATCCAAATACAGAAACCAAGTCCAGTAACAACTCCAAATAGATAGCTCACCTTCAGATTTGAATTATTAATTATTTATGTCTACAATAACTATTCAATACTGTATTACCAGTCGTCCAGCTTTTTTATTTAATGGCTTCATAACGAGAGAAGCTACGAAGCCACTCACATAAACTAGTAGTGGAATGTATGCAACGCTGTTCTGTCAATATAAAAACAACCACATTAGAAACATTTCTTATTCTGTTTTTATATGCGGTAGACAAGTATTTTAATATACCTTTGGCAAATCTCTCTCGTCAAGAAACAAAGCAATGTAAGTTTGTGATAAATTTCCAAACAGTCTCGTGCACATGTATAACACCGCAACCTGCATTAATATATCAAATTTATTATTTTAATAATTTGATCATATTCTTTTAGTCTGATGATCCGTACTTTGTAAAATTCTCTCTGCTTTAACCATCTTTTCCAGCTAAGCGTTTTCTCAGTAATGGCAAGTTTAGGTTTTGGTTGTCTTTCTACATCGACTTCTCCATTAGCCTGAATTTCTTTAACGCCATTAGCTTGAACTTCTTTAACACCATTAGCTACATTATTAGCTTCAACTTTTTTTGGGAGTGATTTGATCGCAGCTAGTTTCGGCTCTTTAACTGATATGTGAAATATTATCGAGAAGAGGATACCAATGCCAGTCACAATGAGAGCAATGTTCTTGAATAGAGTAAATAACATATTGATTTATGATTAGTAAATAAAAAATACAAAAGTAAATGTATACTCGGAATTCTTCCAAATCATCCGGGCCAACAGAACTATCAGTTGTTTCACCTAGAATGATCCAAGCTATGCCATAAACGCACACATTTGAAAGAACGGTGAATACATTCCTGAAATTAAAAGTATTATTAACTTTAATGTAGTACAGTAATCAATTTAATACTTTTAAAAATAACCACTTAACATAATATATAAACGTTAGAGCCAATATAAATCTTAACAAAATTTCTTAAAACTTGTTCAGTAATTTTTGAAACTACTGTAAGTTTTTTCATATTATTAAAATCACTGTTTCATAATTATTATTAGATTAGGAATTTACCTGTTCGCGCTAAGTTCAGTTTTTTCGTTAGGATTTTTTGTTAGGTCTGGAATAAGTGATAAATGAGCGACTTGAACTGAAGCCCAGCCAAATTGAAAAAGAATAATAAACGATGAATAATAGACCATTTGCAAACTTATGTCTGTATTATAACAACCCAAACAATGAACAAATAGAAATGGAAAACTGACTGAGACGCACAGCGTGCCTAAAACAATAAAAATAAACTCTTGTTAGAACTTTATTTAAAAAAAGCAAGTGGTATTAGTAATTACCGATCAGATGCCATATTTTTCTTCTTCCATACAAACATATTTTCATGCTGTTGTTCTGTTTATCCGAAGCCAAACCAATGACTGGCGTACAAAGTGCATCAGCCACTTGTCCAATAAGAACGAGTAGACCCGCGTTGCTCTGACTAAACTTCAGAACTTCAGTGAAATAAAGCAAAGTATACGTGAACCACATTGAAGCGCACAAATCATTGTACACATGGCCAACACTATAACCAGCCTTTTGCCGCAGAGGAAGACGAACTTTTGGTTTTGTAACGATTGCTCCTGCCTCCACAACACAAATTTGTGACGATTCAGATTTAAAAATATCAGTCTGAAGGCTATTTTCACTTTTCTCAGCTACTTCTGGTCGACCATGGTCACCAAATTGGTCTTTGTTGGCATCATTATTATTTTCCATTGTTAGGTATTTTCCAAAAATAAATAAATTAAGGCACCAGCTTCAACGAAGTACAATTGGAATCAGATAAGCCAAAATCTGGAAAAAAAATTCATTAGAGTAAAATTAACTTCTAAAGTTTCATATATTTCTTTTAATGTCAGAAATGCTAATATTAAACCTAACTCCAATTACTTTGTGATTTTAACAGGAAATCGTAAGCGAGTGTAAAATATCATAGTTAAACAATTATGAAAAAAAATCTATTTAACAGAAGAAAAAAAAATTAGAGGTGCAAAGTAACTAGTAACACATTTTAATGAAATTTGTAAGTAAAAGTGATAAAAGCTTCTTTAAACATTTCTTTCAGGACATTTAATTGGAAACGTGCTACAACATATAACCCGTAAATACTGTACTATACAAAATGTTCAAAACAGTGAATTAAGTTACAAGATCAAAGTTAACCGCTGAACGTTGATCTCAAACAATTCAATGCATGTATAAATATTTCATTACTTTTTTATATAAAGATTTCATAAGTTGTGTCTAGTACTCCCTACTGTCTCAGAGTCTGCGAAATACGAGGGACGTTTTATAAATATATAAAGCGCACAAGTGTCGTGTGAACAGGTGAATCATTGAAACAATTGAACCACTTTCTCTTGTATTAGTACTTAGAAAGTACCAGAAGTCATAATTACTTTCCAATCACATCCTATTTTTTTACTACAGTACATTTTTTAAATGTTGTCCTCAAATATTTCGAATCCGGTTTTGTTTGAGCCACTATCAAATTTCATCTTCTCTGCAACCGCATGCATATCAAAGAAGTTCACGTGGAGCAAGTGTGGCACCCGATTACAGTCAATATTTCTTGAAGAAGTAATGTCACAGAGTACATCTTACTTCATCAAGAATAGACCACGGATTGCCCACGATAATAGATTTTAAACTAAAACCGAAAACAATTTTTAAAACATTGGACGCACTGGGAAATTGGCCTGTGGTTTTTATTAATTCCTGATTTCAAGTAGCCGTTTGGTTACTATATGATAACGTATCATCAATTTGGTTACTTTGGTACCTTAACGTTAATTTAATTACTATGGTATAATAGTAACTCAATGTTAGTTAACGATAATATCTTAACATTAGCTTTGTTACAATTGTGACCTCATGTTAGTTTGACTATGGTAACTTAACATCATTAACTAAGCTTTTATTAATTTCACTTAATTTATTTTATCAACTAGTTAAGACAAATGATAACCATTTTTACAGGTACAAATTGGCTTTGGAATGTCCAAATTTTTACAAAATTAAATTGTGCGAATCAAGAGACGTTTGCCTTCCTGATATGACAGAAACTGCACAAATTCAAAAATCATTATATCATTTATTATTTTTTTTTTAAAAATATTTAGGTTTGTAAACACACACAGACAAAATAGGTTTGCATTGTAATACAATGATAAAATAATGTTACATGTCAGCTTCGTATTATGATACATACGCTAAAGTTTACAAACTAAATGTGGCAATGTGCTCTTTCTAACAAAGCAAATAAACATTAGCTATCATAACCTCTAAACTTGTACAACCTGATTATAATCTCAATATTATGTCAATAACTTCCCAAAAAAACATTCGTTTTTTAAACATTTGACAATTCAGTAATAATCACCTTAAAAACAGTGCGCCATTCAATTTGATTATAATATACGGTATCCCTCACAAACAATTTTATCAACTCGTGTACATCCAATTATTACATTTAAAAAAAAATTATCTTTAAAAAAAGATATTAAAGTACGGTAGTTAAAATGTTATTAAAATTCCATAAGATCTAACTAGCTTAATGTTGACGGCAAGAAACCCGATACCTAACACATTACATTGTACTGGTATCTTTTTATCAGTTTGTAATTACTAAACTAAACAGTAAATCAGATCCTGAATGCCATCAAAGAAATTAATGTCAAGATTGTATTCCGAACGTCATTCAAACAAAATAAATAAAAGTCGGTAGCAAAAATAAATATAATAGTCAAGAAGATAGCGTTCTGATACGAAGAAAATTTCTGAATTATTTAAAAATTAAACATTAAATAATAAAGTGTTAAATATTTATCAACCACCTCAATATTTTTCAAATTATACCCAAGACAGTCAATAAAAAAGCATTTGACAAAACAAAGTCAAAACAATTATTACGACGGCTTTTGCTTGTCATTGCAATATCTTTACAAGAAATAACAATGTAAACAACCATAATAAGTTAATTTAATATTAATAAAAACTTCATTTGGAAAAGTAATCAATAAAAATATAAAGTTGGAAAATAAACAAGTTAAAAAGTTTTTAGAAGCTTCCTATAAGTATTCCCAAGGCTAAAATATTATGTTTAACCCGCTGAGTTAAAATTACGAATAAATTCCAAATTTAAAAACTCACCAAGTACGATAGAAGAATAATAAAGAACTTTTAAAAGTTTAAAAACTTTTTTTTCTCAACAAGTTCTCAGGCTGAAGAAGGATAATTGACTCCTTGCAGATTTATTTGCATGGATGTTAATGTGAAGTGAGATGTGTTGGAGAGGAATTGCCGAAACCGGCTGAAAATAAAACAAGAATGAAATAAAAACCACTCTGGAAAAGTATTTCTATTTAATATTTTTTTATCCACTCCACCAAACTAAAATTAACGTTACCAATTTCACAACGTCCTCAAGTAAACGAATGACCACGTGGTCATTGATAACTCTTCAGAGAAGTCAGTTTCAGCCAATCATAGGCTTTAATACAACTGTAGAGATGCCATCACAGGCGTGGCTTAATCATAGTCGTCTTCGATTCCCCCACCTATGATCCCCCACTATGAAATTCAAACAGTATAAACCCTCTCTAAAAAAAAGTAAATAATAAAAAATAAAGATAAACAAAAACAAAACGTTACATAAAAACTTTGTCAACTAACCGGAATTAATGCTGGCAAAGAAGCAAAAGTGACATAATGATGTCAACGTTATGGTACAACAAATGCTGTGTCAATATGTCAGCATAAACTTGACAACAATACACATTTAATTTTTAAAAAAAGGATTCAAAAGTTGCTGCTTTTATTATCACTTAATTTTGGTTGAAATCTAAGATTTTAATATGAAAAAAAAACTAAGATAACAATGCTTCAGGATCAAGTTTTTATGTTAAAAACTTAAAATAAAATAAGTGATCCCAAAATATAACACTGTTTCCTTGTCATTAACTTCCAAAAGAATTTTAGAAAAATGATTATACTAAGTTAGTAAAGAAATGCTCCGTGGCACAATACCGTGCACATCAGAGTTTGTGAAGCGTAATATATTTCTAGTACGGTACTAAACATTGCACCCCATCGTCTTTAGGGCAGTAACTAGAGTTAAATAAGCAATTAATTTAAATGCAGCGGTGACATTTTACAATTCGCATAATTATCTATTTCTATACCATCATCAATAATAAAAAAATAATAATAAACTTTAAATAAGATGCTCTAAGCTTATGTCAGAAATTATAGTAATTCCAGGTTTATAATATTAGCATAATAACAAACTTAATATCTTTGCAAGCGATTTTTCACCTAGTCTTATAACAGCTTGATTTAGCGCCTATGGCCACAAATAAACTGACCAACTAGTATATATACTGTATATAGTTATGTTTTGTTATATATTTTAAAAATTCATATAAATAACAATATGCCTATAACTTAGTTTTGTTTTTTTTACTGGGTTAAGTAGGTTATGTCAAAAGTAAAAGTCGATAATAACTCAAGCCTTTGGAATGTTAAAAAATTGATTTTTAAAATTATTCTGTGTTTAAAAACAATTGGGCCCTCTCAATGCTGTAGTGTAAACGATAAATGTATGACGAATGCCGCAATCTCATTCTACATTGCCAACATTATAAATTTAATGAGATAACTCTAGTAAAAGTTGAATATAAAAAAACGAGTTTTGCCATTCAGATAGAAGAAATAAATAAAATTTCATTCTGAATTATATAATGACAATTACACGTTATTATAGTATCAACAAAAAAGCATATAAGAATAAAGTATTATACTTAATTCTTTGAAACAAATTAGCCCATTAGAATCGATTGTATTACAATATATCGAGTACAATACACTGTACATATTATATAACAACTATTTTAGCATTTTCAAACAACAACTTCTAAATGCATAATAACGTAAAAGATTTACTTTATAATATGATGGCTTGTGTTTAAATCACACTTTCGTCTACTTTTCGATAATCTTCAGTTTTGCTTTATTTGATCAAATATTGCTTTAAATTATATTGTTTTATTTTCAGTAATTTTAATGTTATTGAAAAAAATAAACATTATACAAAAGATTCATTGTATTGACAAGTGGATGACAACGAAAGTTATAATAATTTTTATAAACTTCTTTTTGACAGGACTTTTGTTCAACTAAATCAACCTCATACACTATCGCTATGGCTTACTTAATGATATTTTTTAACAATCATATTGAGTTTTAGGAATGTTCGCCCAAATTCCAATGACAATTTTGAAACACATACTTTAGTGGTCAGTGGGCTTTGTCCCCCTCCTTTTAAAACCCCAAAGTGCATCAAGAAAAACCCTGTACATTTTAATTAAAATTTCCGTAACTTGACACTGTTTAATTATAATTTAAAAATTTTATGATGACTTACTTAGCTAAGTATAGTTGTATACCATAGTAACAGAAGTCATTAATTATGATACTGTACTACTATATCGATTAATTAGTAATCATACTATTAATTCGAACAAACAGAACACATTAAAATAACAGATAAAACTTAAATTACGATATTATTTTTTATATACAATAAAAGCTATATTTTCTTTCGTTAAAATCTCTAAATAAAAAAATCATAATTAATAGTATTTCTTCCTTTTAATTAAATTACTTTTAAAAAAACTTCCACTAATACAAACAATAACAAAATTGCTATAACGTTAAATCTCATAATCACCAATAAATAAAAGAAATCACTAATCATTTAAATAACATTTTGAAAACCGTTTAAATAACTTAAAATCCTATTTCGTACTAAGTGGGCAGAACCGTCTGGCTTTATTATAACTCATGATAATTGCATAATACAAGCACACGTATATGGCATTTAAAGTAATTGACTATTATGTAGTAAGTTTTCCATCAAAGGAACAATATTGTGTAATTACGTAATCAATTCAACTTGACGTACTTGAAAAGTTTAACATTTTGAGCACAATAAAAAACTTTTATGAGTTAAATTTATAATCGTAGTCCAGTTTTTTTTCATATTGCGCAGAACAAAAATAAACGATGCTTCAATTATTAATCAACTGCAACGAATAACCTATTAACCTTATGCTCATACACTGATGGTCACCATTAACAAATATTTCATAATAATTGATCATCTAGTAGCAGTTTGTTTGACTATTAAATCACAACGTACATAAAATTATAGGAACAGTAACAGGTCAAGGGAGCAAAACACTTTCCTCCTCCAATTCAGAGAAATTTAAACACCAAAACAACAAATTTCGGCAATTTTAACGCCCTCGAAATCACGCTGGAATGGGTGGATTACTATGTCTCCCTTCCCAAATCATCCCTACAATCTCTCTTTATCCGTTACCGAATGGCAAAAAAAATTATTACTAGTCGACGTAAATCGCTTAACGTTTAGCAGAAAAAAATCATAAACCCGTTTAACTATAAAAATTAAAGTAGGACATTAGAGAAACAACCAGACTATTGAAGATGGCACTCCATGTAAGGTCTTTTTGCCTTGACCCTTTAACAATAAATATTTACAACTTTCAAACTAGTTTTGCCATATTGTTTCATGAAAACGAAATTTTGGCAGTCTTAAAAAATATGACGCATATATGCAAGTTTGCGCATAATACCGTATTTCTATAGAAAAAAATTCATTACTTATTTTTAAAAATCTAAATGTTATGCTAAACTTAAAGAAAACTACTAATTTTGTTTTTAAATACAGTAATGTTCTTGACATTTTTAAATGTATTAGTTAACACCTTACATCAGATTACTTCATTCATATACGAAAATAATATAAGTAAAAGTGATAAGGCAAAAATCAAATAATTTGTTTTCAAAATAAAAATTGTAATAAAAATAAATTGCACAGAAGATGCAACGACCATGAAAATTAACGGATGCATAGATAGGTTTTTGATACAAGCAGGAACTGTGGATCCGCATTCAGACAATAGGACTCATAAAATTACAAGTTATCGATTACATCGTCCCCAAAACAGAAGGCCGATATTCACCAAAAATCGTGATTACGTACTGTATGTTACATTGATAATTCAACTTTTTATGAAAATATGTAAATTAGTTTCGCCCAGACAATCGTGTGAGAAAACGAGTACTTAACTAATTAGCTTAAATAAATTAAAAACTTATTAAGGTGACAAAAACACTCGACCAAATAGTTAACTTTAAATCATTTTAAACTGATTTTTGATCAAAATATTGCACTTGCATTAGTGACATCATAACTACTTGAACCATGAACCAATCACATCACTCCACTTTCATTGCAGTAGGTCCTAGAAATTTTCATCATCACAATCATGTTTTCAATTTTACATTTCAGTACATCACATCGCAATTTACTAAACTCCTCCTCCAAAAATATACGATAAGCTTAACTATAACTTCCAACATATTCTACACTATGGTATATAATATATCAAAAATATACGTTGCAGCTTGCAGGTAACAATAATCTAGTTAAGAGATTATTAAAACTAATTCTGAAGTTCAAGTTCATTATATTACTTTTCACCATTTAGTAACAATGTAAGAGTTAAAAATATAAATAACTAGTAAAAAAAATACATCAAATCTAGGAAAACAACTCACTAATCAACCTGAACCACAAGCTTATGTCAATCACCACTTCAGTAACTCATACGCCCCCCACTCCCCCAAAAGTAAAGTGCCAACGTCAGTAAACACTCCAAAAGCGATTACTGTTTACCTTGATGAAGAGTTTTTTTTTTTTTTTTAAGACAAAACCGAGAAATTTTCCTTTTTTTTCTTTTAATCACTTTCAGTGTTTCTATACAAAGTGTTTAATTGTAAAAATGAAATTAAACTTTTTCAAGTGTATAGCAAATAAAATATAATGCACTTATACTCAAAATTAAAGAAAGATTTAAGAACAGGAAATACTGTACTATGAATTTAGATCTAGTTTAACTTGACCCCTTCAAACTTTTATTTAAAGGAAATTCCGCCAGATTGATCTCTAACGATAACTATAATTTAATATTCTACGAGTATTGAACACAGTTACAGATTTTTAAAAAACTAAAAATAAATCAAAACTTTACTCCTATCTAACTTTATATTAACTTTCGGGAAGTCCTGGTTTGTGCAAAATGAGGAACTACACATTAACAGTCCTATAAACGCATATCACTTGAATGCAAACACTGATTACAAATTTAAACGATGGATGACCTGATCACAATATTCAAATAAAGGTACATAAAAACAATTACTGTATCATGATTATCTATTATTTACATTTAGAGCATAGTTGTATGCATAACGTATCATTGACTGAATTTTAAAGCCAAAAAATATTTAAACTACCAGTACTGTATTAAGTTTTCTAAAGTTATCCCGTTGTTTTCCATTAGTTGCCTAAAATTTAAATTTATGAAACAACCTAATATCTTAAAACTTTTCCATCATTAAATTTCACTCCAGTTTGTGTATTGCTCATAATAATCATTGCATAAACATTTTTTCTACAATAGATAATAAAAAAAGTTTTACTGCGAATTATGTTTCATCTTTAAATTACCATGTCTTGCACCAACTAAAGGTTACAGGTACTATGCGGGTACGTCATTGCCTCATCCCAAGATGAACACCACAAGAATATCAATTTCTCAAAAAATAAAAATATTCCCAAACTTGCTAACCATTTTAAATTACGATCTTACACTTTCACAACATTTGCGAGCGTTAAATGTCATCAAACATGTAAATTTACCAAAAAAAAAAATTGCAAAACCCCTCGCCTTCGAAGCTTTCTCTCCCTACAAAAAGGACTTTATAGTTACAGTATATAAATGACATTCCTACCTTGAAATCCAATGTCAGACTGAATAATAATAAATATAAAAAATTCGGTGGCATACACGGAGTATGTGCATTTATCAAGCGCACTTTCGTGAATCAAATAAACATTATTCGAAAGCAACTTTTGGTAATAATGGAAGGTGACCTAAAGTGAGGCAACTATTATGCACAACGACTGTTGACCGGCTGCAAAATTGTAAAGAGTGGGAGAGATAAAATACCACCCCATCTCAAAACATAGTGTAACCCTTTCATCTCATTCTTTTTTAACTTAACAGAGGTTGTTCACTTTGCAGCATCATCAGCATCAACATAACCAAAAAAAAAAAAAAAAAAAACCAAAAAAAAAGTCCTCATTTTCCTGTCCATTTAAAACTTGAATTTCAAATGTACTAACAAATTTACAAGTATTTTTAGGACAATCGTTTAAACTTTTAAAGTAACTAAAACGATTAATGGTATGAACTGTAATCGAGTACTGTACTACTTTTCATTTCTAAACAAAGACATCGGCTTAACGAATAAAATCAGTGAAAAGGTTTAGATAAAAAAATAAAAATAGAAATTAAGAAATGTCACTTTATAACATTTGATTAGCTGTAAGTGTAAAATAATATTATTACTTTCAGTATTATACGGAAAAAGATACAGTATAACAAACTAGTCACACCAAAGGAAATGAAAACCAAACTTTCACCAATAAAATTATTGAAAATAGGTCTCAATTGTGTCACTACAGTATACCGGTATTTGTCAATGTTGTTTTAGTACTTTATGCGATTCTTTTTATTATCGATAAAGATAAAAATTCCAAAGAGATGAGTAATTACCAATTATCTTAATAATACAAGGTGCACATAAAGTTCTAATATAATTTTAAAAACTGATATAAAATTCCAATAATAGATAACGATCAATTAGTGAAGAATACAGTTAATATAATTTTTTACACAATTTCAAGATAAAATGTAAAAGTATTTAGAACCTCCTAGGTACCCTGTATTATCTGATGAAGTAATCTAAAATCGTAAACATGATTAAATAATTTATTGTGCTTAGAAACCAATTTGGATAAACACACACATGTACGATTACCATGAACACGTGTATTTATACAATACCATTTTCACTAATTTTCACTTTTCGTTTTCACTTAGAAGAAATTAGATAAATGACATGATTAAAATGACATCTATTTGTATTCATTGAATGAAAACGACTTGGTCATTAAAAATGCTAAATACATTATTGCTCGAATGTCTATGCTAACGAGTACATTTACATGGATATTTCCTCAATGAAAACAGGTGTGATTTTCTTATAACAGAATTTTTTTTATTTCAAGGAAATACCAATAAGTGATAAGGGATCGTTCTATGTCAAACGGCTACAATTAACTTTTAAAACGTTTGTCTTAAATATGCAATACATGTCAAACTTTTCATATAAAATTAACTCGAGGCAAAGTAAACATCCTTTAAATTAACATAACAAGTATTTGAGTTTTTTTTTATAAGTTCCCTGTGGGTTATGGCATTAACCCCCGTCTCGCCCTTTAAACAAAATCAACTTTCGGTTTCGGCACACTTTCACTTTGCAGTGAACGAGACAAACAACCTCAAAAAATTCAACTTTCAAGTCAATAAAAACTTAGTTTACAATGACAGGAAAATAAAATTTACTACATAAAAATCCATTTAATACTACAAAAATGCTGAAATACGAGTCTAATCTGGTTAATAATATATCACCTCGTTTTTCAATATTCGGTATGTCAGTATCAGAGTATCAAGATCTAGTTCAAATGCTAATATTTTCTAAGTAACGTATAAGAGAAGAAAATAAACTTTTCTTCCTGGTTTTCAGATATTGATCAAACACAGTAAGAATACAATAAACTGTTAAACTGTACTGGTTATACGAGGTATGTTCAAAAGTTAATAGAATTTGGTCGAGTTTTCATGCCCATTTTCATTTTTAAATCACTTTGTAATGATTTGTCTCTCTGATTTTATAATTTTTATCAATTTTTGATAACATTCATAAAACATTTTAGTAGTTTAAATGCCAGCAAAAATCATTAATAATTATGATCACTTTGGTAACTTTTTTAATGGAAGCTCTAGAATTAAAATAACAATCCTTCGATTTGTGAGATTAAAAATAATACAAAAAATGAGATTGGCATGAGAGAATGTGTTAACTGGCATTACCGCATTTATAACACTATAACCGAGTTGTTATATCGAATTCTATAGTGACTGTTTAAATACACGGAAACCGCTATAAATTTCTAGAAAAAACTTTATTTTTGACAAGTGTATGCGACAAACACTAGCCTAAATGTGTGCCAACCTAAATTCCAATAGGTAAAAGCTATAATGTAAGTATAATTATTCTTATATGTTGCCGAAGAAGCAATGGCCGTGGCTTATCCTAAGGTTTCTTTTTCCCAATGCCATTTTTAAATTTTATTCTCACACTGATAATAAAAATTCGTGAATCAGTAAACCATTTCTCAACTTTTTAAAACAGCTAAAATTCCACTTTCTAATAATTTTACTTTCTATGTTTAGTTTTTGTATATAAGATAAATCATCAATGGCAGTTAACGTAAAAACAGCTAACTAAAATCAATCAAAAGAGGTTAAAAACGATTAAGAAAGAAGCCAAAAACAAAATGAACTTTAATTTGCATTTGTATGTGATGTGGCAATATCGGGTTAAGAAATCACAAGTGGTTTCGCAGTTACTAAAAAAGTTATTGATAGTTATATGCGTCTTGTTTATTACTGAGACGGTTACTAAATCTCAGTGGCCGGAAGGTCGCCCATTGCAATATACAAGATAAACTGTAAAACCAACTAATTAAAAAGTTCAATCACGTTCGAAAAAAAATTAAAAAAGCAACACAAAATAAACAAAACCGTAGTGGTAAATTATGCATAATACTCATATATGATTATTATGACATTCACCAATGAAATAATGAAGTTAACATTGGATATGAAAACAATATGTTGCGAAATTCAAAACTTTTGTCTTCCAAGTTTACCAGTTTTGTAAATAGTAAAAAATGACAATCATCTGCAATAGCAACCAATCAATTTCACAACTTGTATTCTTACAGTATTATTATGATATAGACATATTATTTTTATTTTATTTAATATAATAATTGGCGATTTATAACACTAGTCCATTCATAATTGATACAAACAAATAAATCAGTGAACTTCATCAGTAAAAGTATTGCAATTTCATTGTTTTAATTTTACTAAACATAATAAAAAAACAATGATTTAAAGTTAACAAAAATAATTAAAAGATTTTACACCATTTAAAATTAAATTTATCACTGTAATTTATTTTTAAACGACTCCTAAGTCCTACATGAATACTGATAAAAGGTTCTGCTCAATCAATATTTCACGTCTTTTTAAGAAGCTTTGCTGATTTAACTTATAAGATTACATTAACCTCATACAATCCGACTACATATTTAAATGTTAATAAATTATTAGGCTACATTATTTTACCAACACGTGTTTCTATTCATTTCTACACGCGTGACCGATAGCAACACTGACTGATAGCAACACTGACTGATTTAACTTCAACTTTGCATTGTGTCATTGCCAGTTCCGCAAATTAATAAATACAGAATGTTCTTTCGCTTCTTAATATACAAAATTAAAAGGTTTCATTAAATTATAATGCTACAATTTTTTCAAACTTCTTCTGCAATTTTATCCATCCATAACGGTTATAGAAAGGCTGGCAATACATTTCATGATTTTATGCCATGCTCATTAAATCATGAGCACATTGTACACATATTTAGAAACAAATTGTAAAAGAATCTTAACCTCTAATATACATTATGCTAAACTGACCTCACTAATTAATCTTTTTATTTGACTTTTTATGAATTTTTTAAATTGTCCAAGTCTCAAAGAACTTTATTAACATCCTGTATATATCGTATTTAAACAGGAAACGCAATTAGCCACAATATGTATAATATGACGTGACTTTTTGTCGCTATTATGAGGACTACTGGACAAAGCTAAATTAAAGTTAGGTTCAAAAGCTAAAAAGTTACGACCCGACCCCTGCAGCGTATTATTATGTTCTCAAAAGTCGAAATAAAAAACGCATCTAGAAATTAAAAAGTTTAGCTAAAGGGAAGATGTTGGTGCTAGGTAGTGATAAGAGCCACAATTATTTTAAACTCTGCAATAACGTAAACAAAATGTTTGACTTTTTTTATATATTATATTGTACAAGATTAATAACTTAAGTTATACCGCCATTGCAGGTGTGCTCTCCATAGCTCAAAATGTTAACTTATCAATTTACTAACCGATTAAACTGTTGTTTTTTATCAACACTTATGTATCGATCTTTCACAAAATATACCGCCAATAATTTCTATTTTTATTTAGTATTTGATGCGAAAGTGATAGATTATTTAAGAGAAAACAAACTTGCAAATTACTTTTTAATTTTTTTTTTATATATAGATAACTAGTCTTGATCGATTGCTCATTGCTGTCATATCAATCTATGATATAAGGAGGCGATGTCACGGTAGTTTTCGACAACGAATCAACGTACTCTATCTCAACAGTATTTAAACGTATTTAAAAAAAAAAAAAGATAACACACAAAACAAACAGAAAAATTAAGATAAAACGACAGTGTATTATCTTGATAAAAAAATTGAAAGTGGTAAAAATAGTGTAGTATCGTTCATTGTAAAAGAAATGTAAACGTGACAAAATTCCTAACAAATACGATATGACGCGACGACAGAGATCAATGTCAATTACGTAGTTATACTGTACAAATTCATAGAAAAACCTATACATTACATCCTATTATCACATATACTTAAGCCATTGCGAAGATAACAAATATACTTTCATTAATCCAGTCGTCTCTAAACGCAAATAATCTCATATGATAAAATTGCAATAACTAAGTTTCAAATAAAGTATGTACTACAATGCTGTAAAAATAATTTATAATTCTGTAAATAAACATTCAAAGTAGCAAAACTATATTTAATTCTGAATAAATATACTCTAGCTATACATTATTAAACAACCACTGCCAAAAGCAATCGTAATTTGTCAAAATGTATTTAACAACATAAAAACTAACAGCAGCAAAATTTGACAAAAATTAAAGAAATTTAACACAAGCTTAATAGTACAAAAACGTCTAAAAGACTATACTGTATGTCTGAAATAAAAAATTTCCAAAAACATACAAAAAGCCACAGAAATGAACAAAAAACTATAATATAATGTATAAATCTAACTAAAATGTAATAAAAACCTATAAGAACATAAAATTCACAAAAATACCAAATATATAATTGCTACATTTTTCCCCAACACCTAATAGCCAAGGTTCTGGTAGTGATAAAAATTTAGTCATACGTAACGACCATTCCAGAATATTCCGGATCAGTGAATACGATTGATGTACTTGTATTTAATTTTTAATCAAAATCAAAAACTATTGATAAAATTGAAGAGGCTTTAGAGAGAACTGGCTGGTTTTATTGCTAACGTAATGACGCCAAAATAACATCACCAGCATGAAACTTGTGACCACCCACTAACATAACGTCAATTTAAACCGTTTATTATGTAAACTACATTCTGCTACAATCTCTGTCACAATCCCTACCAATCAGGTAAATAATTATGTACGAAAAGAATTTCCCCACTATTAAATAAAAGTGATAAAAATTCCCAATGATGTAATAGATCGATCTTTACACGAAATGATAGTGGGTGACAAGTGACAAAGATGTTTCTGTTTCTTAAATTTTCCAAACCTACAGAGCTTATTTTAACCCCATAACTGGTCAACCATACAAAGCTAGCACGCAATAATAATTTTATAGTATTAAGTGTTTGTCCATCGCAAATTATCTGTTAAAGGGACAAAAGCTTTATAGGAAATAATTTTTTTAAGCTGCTCCAACAGAGTTTCAGCTTACGAGTATTATAAAAACATAAGCGTTAGATAATCATTGACTTAGAAAGTCAGATTTAAGGAAATAAGTTTCAATTTATTTTTATCAAACTCAACTGTGTATAAAATCACTTTCTATTTAAATCAACATAATGTTAGCGAAATGTTATCAGCAATACTGTCATATCGAATTCTAATTTCTGCATTAGGTAAAAGTTAAATCAGAAAACTTACACTTACAGTATCTACTAGTTATACACCATACGTTAATTTTTTTTTAAAATAAATGTACTGTATATCACAGATGTGTATGTTAGATATAGGCTTATCCAATAAAAAATACATTAGCAAAATAAATGTTATAAGCGATACCATATCATTTCGATCAAAGTCCAGTTACATGATCAATTATAAATTCATCGCTATAACATTATTCCGATGTTATAAAAAGAATCATTTTCTTATTAAAAATATAAATATGCTTGCAAAAAAACTAATTTAGAAAAATGAATTTAATCAGAATTATTTTTCTCAGAAGCAAATGATAATTATTGCTATGTTTCCACGAAATAAACCTTAACCTTAATAGTTAAAATTGTCGATTAATTTGTACAATATTAGTACATAAAAACACAGTCATCAATAAACTATACATTGTAACTTGCAGTGATTTTCAATGTTGGCAGCCAGTGAGTGGCCAATTAACCCATTAACACTAATACATATTCAAAGGTCAATATTGATGACTATATTATTATTACTGTAAAGATTGCTTTCGTCATCATAACTTCTCCCAATTAATATCTCTCATTCATGGTCAGTCATAAATAAGCGATTTTTATTTCTTGAGCAATAATGCTAAGTTACTGTAAGCATAGCAAATATTGGAACCACTTTAAACATCAATTATTATTCTTGTAATCGTTATGTCATTGAATGTAGATCTTTACCACATATTTATCACCATCAATAAGGAATATTGTAATTAATAATGTTCAAAGTAATTACCGCTAGTTACGTTGTGAAAAAAATTATCATACATTACAGTAATATACAGAACATTGTTGTATGTACAGGACGTCATATTTATAATTCTATAATACCACCCTTTCTTTACCAGTGTCTAATATGCTATTACTCGTATTTCTATTACAAAACTAGATTGTTCACAAAATAATATGAAATAGGAATGCAGATTCATCGAAATTTAATGTTTATCTACTGTCTATCAAGGTTATAAAAAACTGAAACCAAATTAAGAAATTGTATACTTCAAAAAATAAAAACTTTTTTAGCGATGTAATATTCCATGTTCATCTTTTATTAAAAGATTTAGCTAACTTCTGTTGTACATTGCAATTTCAATAAATTTACTACACTGATTATTAAATGGCTAATTTATATCATTATATTATCATCATGCGTATAATTCAATAAAAACACTATAATTTCCTTTCAATAAAGTTTCAAATGCAGTTAACTCACAAAGTATATGCATGAAATCAAATTTCATCAGCCTTTACTCCCATAATTTATTATTACATGATATAACTTTGCACATTTTGCCAACGTGTATAGTTAGTGATTCAATCCACAACTAAACACGTGATAAGCATCGATCTTGATCTAATCAACTAGGGAAGAAAAATAAAAAAGCTTTCACCTGGAGATTTGAGCTCTAATAATTGAATCGCAGTTTTTTTAAATGGTCCTTGAGACTCAAAAAAAAAAAAAGACCACGTGCATTTAATATCGCCTACTTCTAAAAGATAAATGGCACCTTCCCGGCACTACACTCATTTTTACAAATACATTAACATAAATATTTACATACTGTACAGCATATCTAAATACACAAAATACAAGGAAGTCCGCAATTGTTTTATATTTCTACAGTATGTTCTACTGTACACTACAAAACGAGAAATAAACTCATATCTATCAGTAATTACTTACGCAAACTATAATATACCTACTAGACTAGATAATCAAACGTCTTAAAAATTCCCCCCTTGTTTTCTTCTGAACAATTTGTTTTTCAAATGAGAACATATACCGGTACAGTATGAACCAATAATTCTGTTACGATCTTGCAGAACTTTCTGCACAAATGCATTTCCGAATATTTCATATTTATTGAAAATTTCTTTTTAAAGAAAAACTAACGTTAAATAAAAGTTGAATAAGTCCTCTATTCAAGGCTAATATTTATAGCTTTTCATAGCGTTTATGGATTTTAGGTAAGCCTACAAAATAACATTTCGACTGTCAGATGCCATTCTGACACCTGTCATTAGAACCACATTAACCACAATATAAATCAGCTGATGTTGTTTACAGCTGGAATAAAACGTTTAAGCTCACAAAAAATGTCATAATTATCATCGTTTAAATATTTTAAGCACGCGTCCTATTTTTACGTCAAAGTGTGACATCAACGCATCACATAATTATCTCGACTTCACACATAACATTAATTTTGTACGGCTGTACCTGTAATATTACAGTACATTTCATTGAATCTGTTTTGTTTTCAAATGTTTGACCCCCAACATGTGGCCTTAAACTCGCACATGCAATCAGATGCTTACTGACCGCTTAATATTCATCCAACAGTGTACGGTAATACTGTACAGTAATTCGAAGGACTCCTACGAAACCAAAAGCTAATTCTTATTTATTTCTAGTCGTGACTACACTATCGAGTACTTGCTACATATCAATTTCAAGTTATATGATGATATGACAAGAACAAATTTAACAATTTACAATTATTGAAGAAAGTCTGACAAAATAATGGTTTTAGCGTATTTAGTCAGAAAATAAATGTTCCCTTCAATTTTAAGTTATAATTTGTCAAGACAGGTAAGGTCCAAGCACAAGGCCAAATTAGGACAATTACATTGTATTTCAATGAAACAACGATACCGTAACATCGTAACCACAATGCAAAAGATAAAATGCCAAAAAAGAAATCAAACAGATGTTCATATCGGAAATTTCCACGTTTTCTACTATTGATAATGTAATTGTATTACAGTAGCATTATTATGAAATCGATGATTTCACTATCAATATCTTGTACACTATTGTACAGTGCAGCAATGCTAAAAAAATTCAATATATTTCTGATAATCATCATAACGTTAAACTAGATTTTGATAACCTTGAATCAAAAATTACTAATTCTATTATTAAATCAAAATCGAAAACTAATCTAGGGGAGTTCCCATATCACTGAAGGAAAAAATAATTACAACACTTCAACTTTCATCCACTTGTCAATATCATTTCCACTTATTTTCACCAAATTTTTATACACACTTACCGAAATAATAGACAACAACAAAACAATTAAGATATCCTAATATCTGACAGTTTTTAACATAAAATCGGGTAATTCCTACAAGTTACCACAATCATTTAATTAAACAAAACTTTGCCAAAAATAAAAATTATTAAACTCTTAAAAAATTTCCTTGCCAAGAGAAAAAATTAGAAAATGTTATTGTTCATATAAATAATTAAAGTGCCTAATATGTAATTGATTATTGAAGACCGTTTAAAATGTCAAGTAAATAACAAAAATACTGTACATACCCGTAATTATACTCGTAGATCTACCCTTCACAGCTTAATCCCTTAACCTATATGATCAAGACTGAATTCACTCGCTAAACTTTCAATTCTCAATCGTATAGAAACAACTTTGTGGTTACCCCCCCCCCCCCCTATGACTTATAATAATAATTCATTAGTATTTCCTGCAAGATTCTCCAATCAAGATTTCAATTTAACAATAAAAATTGCTACAAAGTAGCACTAAAGTCTGTAAAGATGGCCTCGATTTAGTAGTTAGAAACGATTTTCTAAAGTGTTGGCGTCAATATTTTTATAATGTTTTAAGTTATAATCATAGTTTAAGAAATTATTAAGATGATTAAAAAATGTCATTGCCTTTCATTCTAAAAATAAATGTTTTCTGCAAGTAGGATTGCTGCTGCACCTTAACTGTTTATTCAAAAGGCGTCAACAAAATACTGAATTTAGATATGATGACACTTGACTTTTAAATGCTAAAGACTTGCTGTAAAAAAGGCTTTTTAAGAAAAAATAAATGAGTAATTCACTACGATTGCCACTAACTTGATTTAAAATGTAAATAATACTGTATAGAGGAAAGTAAAATTAATACATATGATGCATGAACTACCGCTTTTATTAAGTAACATAACTTAAGACCTTAAACTCTAATTCGATGTTAACTTGAGAGCAATTGATTTACAATGGCAGGTTAAATTTTAGTAAGTTGAACGCCATGGTATTTACAAGGGAATTCTTAGAAGTACGCGATTATATGCCAAAATATACTTTATAAATAAAATATATCAAAATGTAATACTTTATAATCTCTTAGAAAATGCAATTTTTCTTGGTAATAAAATTTCAATATTTTTAAAGTGATAAAATACTTGTCGTAAAATTAAATACTTTTCAAGTTACTGTGTAACAATTTTACTCAAGTAGTGGATCATCGTCATCAACTGCAGTGGCGTCACGTATCTGCTGTCGTTCTGAAATAAAGTTGGATGTTCAACATTTTGAAAGAAAAACCATTTGTGCTCATTTCCTATAGACTTATTAGCGGTTTGGTTAAATGCTACAACCAATTTTTTAGCTAATGCATTTAAAAGCTAAGCATCACCCAAGCAATCTTTCTCGCAAGCAAATGCTGTAATGTAGTGAAACCATGCATCATAATTTTCTATTAAAGTATAGCAAAATATGTAATTTTCATCTACCAACACCTGTTAGAGAATTTCTACCATGCACTATAGCAACAACTGTACCCTTACTTTAACTACTTAAATTAGTAATATATATGCTGGACTTACCTAATCGCTTTAATCCGATGTTTCCATTTGTGACTGTCAGAACTGATAAAAATCCAATTACACAAGCACCTCCACATACAAAAGTTAAGACGTAACGGAAAAAATTTGTCTGTTCTAAGCAACTTGAAGATCTACATTAAGCAAAAAATATAATTACTTCAATTGCAACTTGATAATTTAAACATTAATCATATTCGACAACAATGATTAAAGTTAAGAGTTTTTATATAAAAGAGTTGCGAGTTCTACTGCACTAATTCTTTTAGTTACTGTAAATTTTAACAATTCTAATTACTGCAGAATATTTAGAACACATTTAAAATTTTAAACCCGTCGAAAATAGCTACTCAAGTCAATGATCATGTACTGTAGATTTGAGTTTCACAATATAGTACAATTTTGCAAACAAAAAGCTTACAGACAGTAAAGCTAAAAATCTAAATCGAATACTGTACTTAAGACTGATTTAGTAAAATTAATAAACCATTTAAACTCTATAAACTGCTGCTGCTTTTCATGTACTATCTTTATGATAAGCACACCATTAATTCAAGGATACAACATCAAATATTAATGAAAAATTAACTTACTGGCAAGTATTAAACTTTTGTATGAGCATAATAGCTAATCCATTGGCTAGCTTATCTGCAAAACTCATAACTCCGAAAACAAATCCGCTGGATTCCTTCAAAATAAACATTGAAATGTCTACAAAAATTAAAACTAAAAATCTTTAGGCACTACCGTGTTAGAACCTATGAGATCACTGGTTATGGAAAGAGCAGCTATAAGCACAGTTGTGGTTGCTATTCCATACAGTGAGGCTACAATGTACACCTCAATATTATTGTATGCATAACCGCGTCCAAAATAAACCCAAATACTAGCTCCCACACCTACAAATACGCCTATTGAATACGTTACCTACGAAGAACATTATCCAATTTTAAAAAGGATTTTAAAAACGTAACAAACAATTTGTACACTTACTTTACGGCCATATTGCTTACATAGAGGTTTTATAATAAAAGACGATAAAAACCCAGAAACGCACATGAGAAGAGGTACGATAGCAATACTTGTCTAGAAATAAATATACATTATTTTATATTACGACATTATAAATTAATCACAAATGTTGTTATATAATAATTACTTCTCCTAAAACCAATGTGTCTTGTACATACAATGGTATATAAGCTTGCACAAGATTAACAAATAATCGAGTGAACATGTAGACAACTCCAACCTAATTTATTGATCAATGAAATAAAAAAAAAATTAATATTCAAGACTTTGACTAAAAACGACGATGGTTAACCTGATAAAATGATCCTTCTTTAAACCAATCACTCCATTTCATTAATTTGCGCGATAACTGACTACCCGCTCTATTGTTTATAATATTTTGAGTATCTTCTGGATCAGTTTCATAAGAAATCCTTTTTTCTTTTACTGTAGAATGGAAAATGACAGACTTCACAAATCCGATCGACACAACAGCCAACACAATATTCTGCCAGAAAACATTCAATTATTATTTCACTCTTATATAACATTTCTTAAAACAGCCATACTCTAAATTTAAACAAATCTTCAGGGCCAATACGGTCTCCAGCCTGTTCGTTACCAGTAACACCCAATACAAGCCACGTAATCGCGTATACTACAGTATTGGAGAATACGGTAGCAGCATTCCTACACAAACAAAAAGAATTTGCTTTAGTTATTCATTTCAATTTTTAAAAAACTCACACATATAATTTCAAAGGTATTAATAAAATAGAAATGAATTTCACTGGAACTTGTAAAAATACCTGTATGCCATAAGGTCAGTTCTTTCGTGTTCATCGTCAGTTATATCGTTACTTAATGCCATGTGAGCAACTTGCACAGCTGCCCAGCCAATTTGAAATATAATTACAAATCCTGAGTAATATAACACTTGAGCCAATTCAGATGAATGATCACATCCGAGACAATGAATAAAAATAAAGGGGAAACTCGCAAGTACACATATTGTCCCTTATCACAAAAAAATATTAAATCCTAAAATAAATATTGGACTTTAATGAATTCTTTTCTACCTGCAAGATGCCATGATTTTTTTGGTCCGTACCCACAAATACTCAATTTATCCATTTCCAGTCCTATGAGAGGTGTAGCTACAGCATCGGCAATCTGGCCCACCAAAAGTACAGCGCCGGCATATATGTTGCTCATTCTCAACACACGATGTAAAAACACCAACAGATATGTAAACCACATAGCCGAACACAAATCGTTCAAGATATGACCAGTACTATATGCAAGTTTTTTTCTAAATTTTAGAGTGGTTGGTTCGATAGTTGTGGCGTCCCCCATTTTGATTAAACAAATGCGATTCCCACACTTTCAATAATCTTCTCATGTACTGAAATTAAAGAAAAGTATGCAAAATATTATTCATAATTATGGGAAAGTAAATTCCTTTTAGAGACATCGTACATGTTATAAACTAATTATTCAATTTCCAAAAAATTATTATTGATAGCAGATAGAATCAAGAAGAATTACATTATCTATTATTGAAATCTCAGAGGGACTTGAATCATGTTCAATAAACTTTGTACCACTAAAATAAGCAAACGTTATTCATCGATTTTCATGCGGATTTAAATTTAAATAAAGTGGATCAAATTAACAAGAAGAGCGTACAAAGTTTCATAAACATTGTAAAGTACAAACACAACATTAATACCAAATAAAGTTACTATATCAAACTGTACATTATTGAAAAAAAGTTTGATGCAACTGAAAGTATACTGTTATAGTATTTTACACAAAGAAGCAAAAGCAATTATACAGTATTATTACACTGTTGATAAAGTGGGCAAATCAGTTTTCCATTGGTTTCTCAGTCGCCATCAATCAGTTGGTTTCTCGGTCATCATTACTGTGTAATACAGTAGTATAAAATTACTTATCCTACATTAAACTTCTCTCACAAAGTAGAATATTGTTTTTTAAAAGTTATTTTGCTACAGTTTGGCCATATGCGTTTGCCAGTTCTAAATTCGTGTTTAGTACGACTTCAAATTTCAGTGCAACTTAACAATACGGTAGTTTTGTTGAGATACAGAAGCTTTAAAACTAATTATAAGTTGGGATTAATGCAAGGTTATTTAACAATTATGTTTATGTTAATCCGATGATTACCTTTGAAATAATACCGGTTGTTGTTGCAAACGTCGAACAGATGTGATCCGTCTCTCTACGAAGAGTATATTGCAGTACAAGTCACAACTTTCCAAAACTCCAGTTTGAACATTTTGTAGAAATTCTCAAACAAATCATGTGATCTATAAACAATAAATGATCGCTAAAATTAACCTTTATAACTTTATAATCGATAAAGTTGACAAACACAACTTAAAAGAAAACCAAAATTTACCAAGTTACCATTACAATTTTCATGCGCCCACTGTCAATTATAAGTCACATGCCAAATGTCACGCATGCGCATAATTCCACAAGAATCATATGGGAAGCGGAACGCACTGGGAGTTAACACTAAACTCAACTAGATCATCGTGTTTTCATGTGACTAAATTAAATACGGTAATTAATGCACTGTAGTGCAGTATTATTACTCATACAGTACATAAAAAATATGGTCTTTATGCTTTTTTGATTACCGTATATTAAAACAATAGGATCCAGCTCCATTGCCATTCAACTGTTTTTACGATATCGGAGATACTGTACATTTGTGCAAATAAAAGTTTAATGTCCTACTCCAATAATCGTTATTCTGTAGTTTAATGTTTCTGTTATTTCGATATGTTAAATATAACAATTAAAAATGTTATCTTATTAAGTCTTTTACTATACAGTATATCAATTAACCATAGCACAAATAACCATCGAGATAACTTTTAGCTGATACAGTTAACTCATTATGAACTTTACACTTTGCACAGTTGTTTGACACAATTATTTTATCATTTAAACTTTATTTTTTTTTAATTGATAGCCATTAGCCACTATTCTTGAAACATACTAGTCCAACAGTTAAAGTTTTGCAGCAATGTCGATCCTAAAAGGTCTTCGAGTCATCGAAATGGCAGGCTTAGCACCAGCACCATTTGCTGGAATGATACTAAGTGACTTTGGAGCAGAAGTTATCCGAGTTGATAAGGTTTATGAATTTAATTAATATAAATCGCAAATCTAAAATATTCTTTTCTAAAAGATTCAGATTGATTAATAATCTACTGCTCTTTACAGATAAAACTGACATACTTAGTATAATGGTCAGTAAAGATAAACCCTGAACAGTTGCAAACATTATACCGTACAATATGAATACTCAATACGCAGTACCTTAATTCACCATAAACCACTATATACCATATAACCCTTCAAAAACATTCCAATGTTTTATATTAAATTTCTTTGAAATTTTAATGTGGTATCATATTAAAGGATTTCTTAATCAACTATTCTGCATAACCTTATTTTAACTTGTGTTTAATAACTTAAAATATGCTATATGTTATTTCTACATTTTAGTTAACACCAAGCATTCCTGATAGTCTTGGTCGAGGAAAGAAATCCATAGCATTAAATATAAAACATAAGGATGGCGTGGAAATAGTACGCAAATTATGTCAAAAAGCTGATGTTCTGATTGATCCATTCCGTCGAGGTAAAATATTCCAAGATTTTACAGTACTAATGTGCTGTAATAAAAACGGCTGTAATGTGTTGTAATAAAAATGCAGGAGTCATGGAAAAACTCGGCCTTGGACCCACTGTGTTAATGAACGATAATCCACGACTTATTTATAGTCGAATGACTGGTTATGGTCAAAGTGGTTCCTATGCAGATGCAGCTGGTCATGACATCAATTATTTGTCACTCGCTGGTATGATAAGAAAATCTACTTTGTTTCTTAATAAAAAAAAATTCATGATAATAAAGTTAAATAATATTTGTACCAGGTGTTTTGTCCCGACTTGGAAGACAAAACGAAAAACCGGTTCCTCCGGTTAATCTGTTAGGTGACTTCGCTGGTGGAGGACTTATGTGTGCCTTTGGAATCACCCTGGCATTATTGGAAAGAGAACGTTCCGGATTAGGTCAAGTGATTGATGCAAATATGGTTAATAAGCTACTTTTATCAAGTTATTGTAAAGGTTAACTTCAGTTGTAGCTCAATGTTTAGGTTGAAGGAAGCGCATATGTTGGAAGCTTTTTGTGGGCCACTCAAAAACTATTATTTGACGGACCACGCGGCACAAATATAATCGACGGTGGTAGCCACTTTTATGAGACCTACAAGTGCAAAGATAACAAGTACGTTAGTGTGGGAGCTATTGAACCTCAATTTTATCAGCAACTATTGAAAGGTAAACCTGAGATATTTAGTGGGGAACTGGAGCAAGTACAGTAGGAATCCATATTCACTGTAAAATATTGTAGGTATAGGTTTAACTGAAGATGAGCTTCCTCAAAACATCGATCGAGATACAGGAATAGCCAAATTAACTGCTATATTTTCAAGCAAAACTAGAGATGAATGGATGAAAATTTTTGAAAATACAGACGCCTGTGTTGCTCCAGTTCTAGAGTTGAACGAGGCTCCATTGCATCCACATAATGCTGAACGGGGCTCCTTTTTTGATGATGGAAATGGGAATGATTTACCCCGTCCTGCACCTTACTTGTGTAGGACTCCAGCACAACCCAAAACTGGTTGCCCTCAAATTGGTCAGCATTCGGTAGAAATTCTTCAGGAACTTGGATATTCAAAAGAACAAGTTAAACATTTTCTAAATACAGTTGCAGCTAAGTTGTAATCGATCATTACTGTATAATGATTTAAATTTAATACAGTATAATAAGAATTGCACACTTACAGTAAGAGTTGATACAGTACTAAGAGCACTTACAGCATAGTAATTGCTAAATTTTTACACTGCATTTACAGTATGAACGACGGTAGCCGGCAAATCAAACTTAAAATATTTTTTTAACCAAAACTTATCTTTGTTAATCTTTATTCATGCACTTTACAGTGGTAACAAAATAAAAACGGTTAACAAATCAACTGATTTATCGTTTTTAGTCAATAACTTTATAACATTTACGAGTTCATGGAAAGAAGTCTTGAAAATGACTACAGCTGATCACGTTAGATGGCAATACCAGTTATGTAAGTACAAGGCATTGTTTCAGACACGGCATCTACAAAAATTAATGTTAATAATGCGATGCAATAATGTTTTTAAAATTGACTCATCTGAGTTAATTAATTCGAAAGTTGTTCGGGGTTGTATAAACGTCAGCTGATCAGGTAAGAGATACTCTGAGAACTCTAAGCGGGATAGTCTGATTAGCATCTCCTATCATAGTTATAGATAGTGAGTCTCCTACTCATCCCATGGAGCTCCTAAGGGGAAAGGTAATAGCTGAGAGTTAAAAAAAAATTCTAATGAAAAATATATTTTTTTCTGTAGCATATACATGCTTACAGTCAAATTGACCATAATTATATACCTTAACTGTATTATTTTGGTTACCATTAAGGAATTGTTCAGCTATAAATTTAACTTAAATGGTATGATGTTAATTATGTAAAACGTAAAGGAATAAACTGAATGTTATTTATGTGACCAATTAGTAATTTTAAACATGTTTATTTCGTAATTATTAAAATTTATAAATATTAATTTATAACAGCACAAAAGTGAATGTTTATTCAACAAACTATTTGATGCCGGAAGAATGATATTAAAGGTTCTCATCATTTCTATTTTTAATAATTTACAGAAGAAAAATACGTTTTGAAAAGAAAGTAATTCTTAAAAATGACAGCTTTACCATAAAATATTTCTGTTTGCTTTTGCTAATTATTTTGTAACATTAAATTTAAATACTGTATTTTAATCTTAATTTATTCAACGTTACAATTTTACGATTTCTTATTTTGAAATTAGTCAACGTGGATATTATATGGAATTTATATGGAATCAAACATCATGTATAGTTATCTAGTAGAACAAAAATTCTTCCACAATATTACATGTAACCATTAAATAGTTAAAACATTAAACTAATGTGATTTTGTAATGACCCATGGCGTAATTTCTTATTGGTACCGTACATCATACTTAATGTAGTCTATTGGATCGTTCAGAAATTCAATGTTTTAAATAACCGTCTAATACATCTCACTATTAGCAATTTAGTTCACATAAATATATATAACTATAAATTTTAAATGTTATGCATCAAACTGTATAGTGACTGCGTAAATGTGTTAAGTTGTGTATGCTTACATCTAACTTGCAATTAGCTCTAACTATGAATTTGAATGATGTAGATAAAGTTAAAACAAAAATAGCACCAATGTTACTTAATTTCACAAATATTTTTCTATTATTGTTACAAAGTATTAAATAATTTTACACAACAAATTAAACTTAATCAAACATTTTGTAACAAAATACTGTATTTAAGTTGACGGATTTGGATAAAACAGTGAGAATTGCAAGTTATTACATTAACATTTAGCATAACAGGTCAGTACATGGTATTTATACTTACTTAAACTGTTATAATACACTTATACACGTTACTTTTACTTACCGATACTGGAATGTAAGTTACAGTATATTTAATTGAAAAGATTTTTTTTAAATTAAGTGAATGCAGAATGCAGTATCGTAATACTAAATTATGCTATGGTGGCTATCGATACTTTGATGCTATAGCCAAATTAGAAATTGCGATAACCAGATTATACCGTTTTTTTCCCTTTGAAATTCGATTAATACGATTAAATTGAAAACTGTCTTGTGTAAAGTGGAAAAATAAAAACACACCAAATAAAAAGCGATTATAGTGTATATTGTGTATGCTTAATACATGAAATTGAACAAACGACAAAAAACAAAACAAAAAAAAAGTTAAAAAGGGAAGAAAAAATAAGTCTAAATAGATGCATGTCACATGAATACTAATCAGATTCAGATAAGGAAATGTATCATAATAAAAGTTCCCTGAGATACAAAATAGATTCCAAATAAAATGCATAATCACAACGGCACAATTACACACTCAAAATCACGAATAAAAATTAAAAAAAAAAAATGATTTTCATTCCCTTATCTGAGTTATTACAAAGAAAATGCTTTTGAAGATACATTCCAAGGGAATTTTTTTGTTGTTGAAAATTATTAACTGCCAGTTTAAATGATCTAATAGCAAACTCTTATAATTTTTTTGTGCGTTAAAAAATCCATTGGAATTTAGCTTCGTGCAAGTATCTATTTCGGTTACATAATGAAAAAATAAATACAAAACTGCAAACACAGTACGTCGAATAGGGAATTATAAGAAAGACGTTGAAAACCAACACGAAAAATATAAGCTACATAATTATTATGATAACATTGTCAAACTTCGATCAATCTATAAATATAAATGATACTATCAAAAAGAAATAATATCGATTCGAAATCAGGGGGTTGATTTGTAAATTCAGGTAGATGCAAATACAACCATTATTATTATTATTTAGTTATTACAATAACCATTTTTTAAAGCACCATTAACATTATTTTAACAAGATTCAAAGCGCCCCACTACAAAATGACATTTTAAGCATCCAATACGTCAAGTTTTACTAATTTCAATTAATTAATAAATTATTGCTGAAATTATGCTTTGACATTATTAACAGACAATCTACGTCACAGAAATATTTTTTTTTTCTTTTTAAAATTTGTGTACAAACTTTTAGATAGCGATCAAATTTCAACCCTGTTAATTAACTGTCTCGATCGGATTTCTTTAAAGTCATTTCAACGATTTCTTGGTGAAATTTAAAAGGATTCAACTTAACAAAAACATATCACAAATATAACGTCACTCATTTTAATAACTTTTTTCCCTTACAATTTAAATAAACTTAAGTACTGCGACATTTTGTGAAGAAAAAAAATGACTAAGAAAACAAAAAAACATAATATTTAAACGCTAATACACACACTCACAGCTGCAGTTTAATACTGTAAGGACACTGCAACTATTAATAATAATTATAATTATAAAGTGTACTATTATAGTTTTCAGTCACCTTTTTAATCAAAAAATATTCATTATGACAATAAAAAACCTCTAAGCCACTCCTCCCCACTTAAATCAATGCTATTATAACCGAAAAAGTATTGTGAATTATTAATCTGATTGTTGTTATAAGTTTATTGGTTGCTGCACAAATTAATAATTAACCAATTCAAATTCAGCACAAACATTTTGTAGCTATGTTTTTTTATGTATGCATTAATCATTATTGAACAGTTTTTTTATAAGAAAAACTAGCTAATTTAAACATAAAAAAAAGTCACGAACTTTAAAATAAAAAATTGTAACCGCACATTATTAAACGGAATAATGTTCAATGTCAGATTTACAAGGACATTAAAATAGCAAATTGAAGAGAAATAGGGACAGGAGGGAGACCGAAACTTTTTTTTATAATTCTTCACCCCCCCCCAGTTGCCCAATAAAAGATTTTTGTAGTATTATTTCTTTAATTAAAAATTTAAAAGAAATTCACTCATGAATAAGTTTTAAAAGGCACTTAGTGAATTCTTACTTATAAAATCACACTTATCAAATGTACAGATAATATTTTTTTCAAGCGATTTTTTTCTTCAACCAACTCTAACCACTCCATTGCCACAATTTCAATTTTAAACTAAAAGAACGAGCAGTGAATAAAGCAGCAAATTCTCATATTTACTTATTGTAAAACAAATTTCTTAACAAAAGTGGATTTGAGCACGCATAAACTAAATACTTGTACATTCAAATCTAATTTAAGAACTTTTGTTTCTTTTTTTATATAAATTTTTGGCACATTCTTCAATTTTCTAAACATAATAATATTGTACAGTATATAATAAGTAACCAAATGGACGTTGTCTCGAATCATGTTGGCCATTCTCAGCTCCTACTCTGTATAGCTGATAAACAAATTTGAATTAATTAAATTAACGCCAATATCGATCGGTTACAAACGAACTAGTCGGAGATTCTGAACTCTCAACTTAGAAAATCTCAACGATATAAAATAATAATAATAAAAAAAAGCAGAAACCGACCAAAAGACTCGGCAAATTTTCTCTAACGAGAACAGCAAACATTTCTCTCCTCTCGATTTAAATACACAGAAGAGCCATTAAGAGTAAACAACGTAAACATTATTGCTCACTCAGCTGAAGTTTAACTCCAAAGGAATCGCATACAACTTTGACTGGCTCTCTTAAATTGCAACCGACGGCCAACTTAAATAAAAATTTCATCAAAAACAACAAGCATAATTAACATCTTAACAAAAATCGATATTTTCCTTGACATTGCAGGGGCTTTTGCCATCAAATATTTAGGAGGAAATTTTTCTTTATGTAAAGTAACCACGAATGAAAATGATGTGCTTAGAAATTTACAATACATTATTAATCAATAATACAAAAGCAACATCAATCGAACATTAGTTATGCAACAAATTGAAATTTTTGCGTGATTGACACCTGGTATCACACATTTTCAATGGGCATATTATGATACCGGTGTGCAAAAACTTTCAATGCATACCCACAACAATTCCAAATACTTTAAAAGATGAAACAAATTGCTGTACATCTTTAAAAATTAGACATTTTTTTGAAGAATTTTTAGAATAGCAATCATAATGCAATGATGTTTTGAAAAAAACGTGGCCAAATTTCCTTTGGAGTTAAACTTATTCGTAGTTGCAAATATGAAAACGTTTTTGAAGACGATGTCACTTTTAATTTCCTCCCTCTATTTCGACCACTTTTCGGTTCACAGTCTGAGAATCGATCGATAAAATAATCTCCTAACAAAGGGTTAAAACATTATATGTACAACTTCAAATAATGTTGTTGGTACTGATGAAGACAGAATCTATCCCCCTTCTTAAGGAGAAATGAGCTTGTCCGAATTAATTAATTATTCTAAGCACCCCTTTCATTCCTCCCCCTTTTACATTGGACATCTTCATTATAAGTGCACTTTTCACACACGCACAACACATACATACATAGGGAGAAGAAAGGGTGGATTGGGGGTGGTTTGTGTTGGGTTTGGATGGAGAGTGGGTGGGTGGAGGAGGTCGACTTTCAATTTGCATATGTGACATCTCCGCAAAATTCAAAATACACCCTTCTGCTTTGATAAATACCTATACAATACCCCCTCCTCCTCCTTTTCCTCTACCCCCCTTTTCCAAACTCAAAATAAACTAGGAAAAAGATAGATGGGTGGAATTTACAAAGTTTTGGTCTTTTGGCAACAATTCACTATAATTAGCTCTAATTCGTCTGCTATTTCGCTGTTATTAATTGATAACGGTGGCAAATGATGTCTCCCTATATCATAATGCTCTGCCTATTCTATGACCCCCCCCCCTATTATTCGTGCCTTACCATTACTTTCATAGTACAGTATTTTTTTCCCCCGTAATATTATCATCGGCTGTATATTTGTGTGATGTTCGCATTATTAATACTTTTTCGCTTCTAAAAATCACCTTGATTATTCACCAATAATAAAACAAATAAGGCACTTTTGTATTGTTATTATCGTCATTATTGTGTCATGGAAAAAAGACGATGAAAACCCTGTACTTTTAGTTTAATAAGTCGATATCATTATTATTACTATGATTATTATTATTAGTAGTATTAGAATGACTAATCAGCCAGAAAGATGGATAAAGATAGACAAGAGCTCACGAATTGTCAAATAAAATGTTATTTTGTTTAAGTACTGTATAATCATGCTGAATTTGACTTCATTTAACCTCCCTGACTTTTTTTTTCTATTTGTAAAAAAAAGATGGCTTAATTAATGTATAAAGTGGAAACTGTCAATGATGCAGTCAAATACAATAAAAGTTTTGTATTTAAGGGCTAATGCAAAATTATTTTTGAAATACTGAAATAACATACGACAAAATACTCAAAATGTCAAGTCGATAATGAAAATGTAACCTGTATCTAATTTGCGCAGAAGAAAATGTACATAGAGCCACTACATTACTTAACATTCTCCATCTCTTAAAATACGCACTACGCAACTTGCGTTTTAAAAGAATTGTAATAGAAGAAATCTAAGATTCTAGAACAAAATTTTAACTTTTACATTCTAAACTAGAGCCACGTGAAGCCATAAAGAGCTCAAGATTTTGAAATCTAAAATGCTACGGACGACGCAAAATGTCTTCCGATTCCCCTTTTACATTTTGCAGTGCGCAAACTCTATTATAGTTTGCATAGTACTGTACTGTAATTGAAAATGCCCAGTGACTCAATCGCGTCAAATACAATTCGGTACTGTAATTTCTTATCATTTTCATTAGAATCTTAAAACTCAAAGGGCTTGCAGGGTACTAGAAAGTAAAGGAAAAGACACAAACAGATTGTGTTTTGAAAGAGTCTTCAACTCATTAAAATAATCTTGTGTAATGTGTAGTGTGACTTGAGCTCTTAACGAGTTCCAATTTCTATTTCAGAATAACTTTTCTTCAGAATGTGTATCTCAAGAAAATTACTTACATTTCTAAGGATATGAAAACGACCTTTTAATTTAAACGCAAGAACAATGTACACAACCAGATCGTTTGACAATCAATATTAAAAATGGCTATGATTTCCAAGTGTGGTTTCTTAGTTATTGAAAGCAAACGTCGCTTAATATTCTATACAGTTAATCACCTATTAAAATCTCTTAAAAACCACTAAGTATCTTAATTTTAGAGATTTTTTTGGTAAGCGCATTGATTCGTTTGTGGCTATTGTGTGCGATAACCATTGAAATATAATATCAATGTATATGTACAGCAATTTTGTAGTGAATAATAGTGAATTACAACAATTATCAAAACTAACAATTCACCATTCAATACCCTCAATTTAAAGTTACAATGAGTGCTGTAATTAAACAAATGCTTAACAATAATAATTATTAGAATTAAATCTGAATTTTTTCTACCATTAAAAAACCTCAAACAAAAATTTGTAAAGTTATCAATGTCAGTGTTGCCAAGATGTAAATTACCAGCGACTAGGACAAAAACAATTAAGAAAAAAAAATTTAATATAAAGAGGTTATATGAATGACAACAGTTAAACATCAAAGATCGTAAAAAGGAACCTTCAATTTGATCAAAATAAATTACAAAAAAATCAAAATTAATAATTACGATCCTCTCAGAAAAAAAAATGTTTATTAAGGAAGAAAAACACTAAAGGTTCTTCATAACTTCCTTAACATTATGCTGCACAAACTCCCAACCAACTTATTAACAATTATTATTGCATAAAAACCCTAATTTCAAAAGCTCATTTCATCAATTTCTCGCGCATTCTCACACATACAAAAAGAAAAAAAAACCACTAATAAATCACGCATACAATTATTTCAAACGGCTAATAATAATAAATCTAAAAAAATGAATATCGCAAATGAATGAATAATTGATATCATAGACCCAAATAAAATGGATAAGGATAAAACGACATTGTTACAAGATAAAAAATACTGTTGGAAAAAATCTTCCTTATGCATAATATTTTTTTTTCGCTAATTTTGATATTTTTCCCAGAAAGAAAAAATGTACTCACTAATTAAAAAAATAATTATCTACAAAAAAAAAAAAAAATGAAAGATACTAATTGTAATGGTTGTCTTTCCCAATATCATTCGATAGTTCTTCTCTTTGGAGTTTTAGCTTTCATTCAAAAGTGGCTGCAGAAATATCGGCCCCAAACGCGAGGGTGGTGAACATATCGCGAGCCTAGTTCTCCATCCAGGCCAAAGTAAGCTGCACTGAATTAAATATTATTCACCCGTAATCGTGTTTTGCAGATGTAATTGTAAACGAACAAGCGAAGATGCCAATAGGTCTGAACTCACAGTATATTTTTCTCAAGAAAAGACAAAAAACAATGGTGATGATGCGACGTGTTTGAATTGGTTATTTTATTTCCCGAATTGTTTTGCTTACTGTGTTATAATATACCCGCTTAATGTGGTCGCTGTGATGCATTAATTTGGCCATTGTGTCACGCCATACGACCTCGAGATTGGGCAAATAGCACACCTTGGTACATAGTGCCGTTAATTTCCATGCTAACCACTAGCGAATTTTCCATTCCTGACCGATTGTCGTCTAAAAAAATTTATTATTAAAAATTAATTACTTTTTTTAAAAAAAAAAACTGTTAAGACGTAACTCGACAGACGACATTCGCATGATTTATAACGACTACGATACTCAAAATTTTTGCAACAATTTCGCAAGCTTGTTTTTCAAAAAAAATAAACAATTATTAAAATGATAGCTGATCAATCATTCCGAACGCATGTCGAGTTACGATTTTACTATGTAACTTAAATAGCTCTTTTTAAAATAAATTGGCAAAAAAAAATATATATATAAAAGGATATTTACTTCTGCTTGTAATTTTAAAATGAGCGCTAGGTAGTGTGGTATGACCCAAATGTCGATGGTCATCATCAGTAACCATTCGTTTGCTTGGTGGACCATCATCAGATACCATCTTCCTAGTTGCAAGTTCCAATGGTCGATTGGATGATGAATGATCATTTCTAGGCATAACTTCCAAATTTAAAGCTTCACGTTGATTTAGGAGCAGTGGATGGGACGGAGTGCTGGAGAAGCTATCTTCCTCACCTTTGAATAATAAAAAAATGACATTGATATTAGATACACTGTTTTTAAATGTCAAAATCTGGTGTATTGGAATGTCTTAAATTCTAATTAGTAAACAGTAATCACGAAATGTTTACTGGAATCAAAAGAGCGGAATTTAAAGAAAATGTCATTTGCAATGTGATGGTGATGGGGCTTGCGATTTTCTTGTCATCCGCAGTAGTTTTACATTTAACAGCGCTGCATGTTCTTTCATTATTTCATGCATAGAAATTAGCAATGCAAAGTAAGCAAGAAAGAAGTTGCAGACTGCAGTGGCGTTACTGGCCTAGCCGCTATACTAACGAGAGATGGTCATCTAAATGTGAACAGTGCTTGAATAAAATATTGTAGTCGATAATTTTAATTCCTTCAGCTAAACAAAACAAACCGAGAGGAATTCTTTCGCATATAAAACAGATGATGATTCTACTTTTTTGCCTGATAAAAATCCTTCCTCCTCCAATCCTTAACCTTTAACCTTATTTGCATGCTGTTGTTGTTGCTGAAGTTGAAGGTAGTGAGAGGGGGGTGGAGATAGATAGAGGGTGTGTGGGTGAAGAGGGAAGATTAATTAGAAAGTCCAAGCAACTCTCAATCAAGGTCGAGATAAAGGGCGATGGACTCCCAAAGTGGGCTGAATAAGGAGAATGGGGAGGGGGGGGAGAGAAAAGAAGACCCGAGATATATAGAAATGTAATCATCAAATGAAAACTGAGGCGAAAAGAAGGCGAAGGAGGAGAAGTGGGAGATGAAAAGGTGAAATATTAATCAAGTTGCATGGACACTATCAGCAATCGTCTCTCGACCATTGGCACATGAACCACAAAAGCTTACATGCATTTAATCTCCAAAGAATTCTTAACTTATTAAATATTAAAGAAAGAAAAATATCAACTAGATAAAGTTGCTCAAAGAATTTAAATGAACAGATCATTTATTAAATATTTAAAATGAAAAGATAGTGTTTATAATAATGTGAGTGGGTGACATCTTCCCTTAGAAAGAAACCTTAGGGCCCCCCGTAGACCACCCAGGTAACCTTCATTAGGCGCCATTTGTAAGATTTTTTTTGTCAAATATAAACATGAAGGAATAAAAAAAAAGGAGGATAAAAACTCACGACACGATCAAATATACAAACCGACAAAAGCGATTGGACGAGAAAAAAGTATCCGAAAAAAAAAAAGTTCAAAGTTCATATGGTAAAAAGAAGGCGGGTGGGAGTTGTGTGTATATACTGTATGAAGACCTTATAAAAGATGGGTAGGTGGGTGGGTTTATGGTAAGAAATTATAGAAGTACCCTTTTTCTCCCATAAATAATAACAACAAACGGTGTTTTTCATACAAGGTTAAATGGGGACTAATTCCAAAGCATAACATTCATCGATCAAAAATATTTGCAACCCACGCTCTTTATAGATACGATGCAGTGTGTGTATCCTTGTACAGGTACAGTAAATATAATATGAAAAATAAAAATTCCACATAACACACATACTGTAGATCTAAGCAGACAGACGTAGACACAGAAGTGTATTTAAGCAGTGAGGGCACTGAAATCACACATCATAATACATGAGAGGAGTTAGCCGAATATTCTTTACCCAAACAATTTAATAAATTGCTGATTCATTTTTCGGACAAAAGCGATCGCTAATCCGTGACATTCCTTTTTTTTAAAACCAAAATAAATTCGTCTAAAAATTCGAAATCATAATGTTAAAAAGGGATAAAAGAAAAAAAAAAGAAGATGGTTGGGGTGGTGGTGGTTTTTAAGAAAAACAACATGGGGTAGAGTAAAGCAAATATTAATACTTGAATAAAAAATATATATGTATAATATTATGGTTCTTCTCCGTACAAAAATATCCGTATCACATATTCACACGATCCCTGTGTGTTTCATCCTAATCTCTTACAGGTAGATGCATTTAGTTGCTAATATTTGTGTGAGAGAAGATATTTAAGGTTATGTTTCACACAATATTTTTCCCACTATTGCTTTGTTTGCCAGATATTATGCTCAATTTTCAAATAAACTATGTAAAAAAATTTTCCACCGATAAGCGCATAAAAGTTAAACCATAGCAGTTATAACATAGCAGGTAATGTTCTCTTATATACATTATTACATGCACGCCATTTAACCAAATCTTTTCAAGATTAAATATTCATGAAATTAGCTATGGAGTTGTTGCGCAAAGTAAACGCCTGACACCAACTTTTATACTGTATACGAGGTCGATTTCACAAGTAATGAGAATAATTTTACAGTAACTCGGTTATAGCGTTATATACTTTCAATTGCTGGTCCTGTCCAATGTTATAACAGTACAAGTCTAAAGATTAATCATGTCATATATTCAGAATTTGCATCACAATTTTTACTTTTTAAATTCTAATGACTTGCACACATTGTTGGAATGAACACTTAAACGTTAATGAAATAAAAAATCAATGACAAAAGAGAAAAAATAGTACAGTATATAAATATTATAATGAAAGGCAAATATTGTACTGTATTAGAGTAAAACAATTAGAAAAAAAAAACACAATATACAGTATATCGCTTTAACCACATCAGACTATGTTGCTTTTCATTTTATTATAATAATTTAATGCGTTTCATATTAGGTATCTGTGAAAGGCAAACGTAGTACCCCTTTATACGATATTTTAATTTTAAAAACAAATATCCATACAATTACAGTACTTTCAAACACAAAAAATATACCACTCTATAATAATCGGTTAAGAATGGCCAAAATGAGTATAAAAATGTCTTTGTATTGTATTTTGTACACCACTTAAACACTACAAACAGATTAAGAAAATCCATAATTACACCTTTCTCCAATTACAATTCATAACTCGGCACTCAGTAGTGTTGTATAATAAATCAAAAAATAAATAAAATTCTCATTACTTTGGAAACCGACCTCGTATGTATTTACAGCCTTCTAAAGACAAACCGAATTTGTATTAACCAAACAATCTACTAAAATAATTACCAAATTAAAACTAGACTACATAATCAAAACCACACAGTTAAAAAGCTTTTACTATTTCATCAAAACTAGGTTAAAATTGTCGGGCAATCTCACTATACTGTGTATAATCCTATTAAAATGCCGTTATAGCCTATAACATAACAATTACCATAACATAAAACGCTAATTTGGTTTTTATATATTTTAGTCTAAAACTAACGGTTTAGTAGTTGAACTACTTAGAATTGTAGAACTATATAAATGACTGATAAGTAGTAATATAATGGCAAGCATTACTTCTAGAGTTTGAAATAGACAAAAGAAAAGAGCCAAACAAGTTGGCGTTATAAAGTGAATGTTAAATTTAAGGTCACAGGTTATCTAGGCATTATTCAGTCTTGGGATTGAGAATAAATATATACTGTACGTAGAAGAGGGGAGGAAGGGGATGGAATATCAAAAGACGTTTTTGAATTAAAAAGATTTTGCAAATGGCCTCTCATTAATATTAAAAAGAAGGTGGGTGATATTTCGTTTTGGTTGAAAAGAATTGCTCCTCCCAACTTTTATCTAACCTTTAGTACATCTCACCTTACTTTTACAATAAATAATTTTCGATCAGCTTGCACGCATGGTTATACTGTATATGTTATGAAGACGGTCCATGTAATTATAGGCTTCGAATTGAAATCACGATCAACTTTTAAAAAAAACTTTTTTCTTTTGATATATTTTATATAGAGTTTCAATTGATGGCTCTTTATTACATTAACCCCTTTCACCCATTAGCAAATCCCTTCTCTTTTGTTATTATCTATCCAATCATAATCTTCGCTCAAATTATTAAAAAGCTGTTCATTATTAATAACTTAAGAATTTTGTTTTCATAGATAAATCTTTATCCAACACCAACAAAAAAGTATTTGATGAGTAAATAAAAAATTTACAAAGCATCGTTTGTCTAATAATGTAATGCAATTGTTGGACATGGTAATGTATAACGTTATACAGTAATAGTAAAACGGTATAATATTATACTATAAGAAAAAATAACATCAAAACGTTTATTTTTTCATTATAAAAATTAAAAGAAAACATTTTCTATCTGTTGCTGTCTCTAAAATAATAAAAAAAAATTACAAGCAACAACAACAAATATTGAGACGGTTTTAAAAAGTTGAAAAACCAACAAAAATTTTGTTTTTGATGAGTCATCATTTATTATTTAATATGATAAAGGTATGAATTGCAAAGTAAAGTGAGGAGGGGGGTTCAAGACAAGAAAGAAGGCTCAAGTAAAAAATATTTAGAACAGATGCAATTTAACGTGAGAAACGTGAATTTTATTTTCCTTATGGAAATTAATTCTGTTTTTTTTAAATACCGGGTACCCCTTTCTTTTTATAACTTTTCCGAAAACAAAAAATTATTTAAAATTTTTTTTCACCATCATAATACATAATCATACAAAGCTTAAATCAACTTGTAAAAACCCATCAAACGTATTAACTTGAACAAAAAAAAATATTTTTGTCTTTTTAAAAATTTAAATTCATGTAAACGTGGTATAAAAATCACAAGAAAAAAAATCATTATTCTTCATCTTTTACTTGTGTTGACGTTTTGTAAAGATAGGTGGCACGGTCTTAATCTCAGTTGGGGGTGATTGGTCAAATTAAATGTCTTCCTCCCCCCTCCCTCCCACTTATCATAACCACCTCTCAATCCCCCTCCCACCTGATGTGAAGAGTATCAAATGAATTGTGTTGAATGGCTTCGGTCAATCAAGCTTGTGATTTTTACTTTCTGACAGCAGCAGACGAAATATTAGCAAAGTCATGCTCACATATAAACGCAGCGTCCATCACTTTACTTAATTTTCAAAATGATGGGACTTGAAGTGCACAATTAAGTTAAGGAGGTATTTCATCCAACACCCCCATACCACCTCCTTGTCTTCAACCTTTAAGGTACTTGACACCCCCACCCACCCTCCTTCTATTTAACTCTTGTCAGTCCGTTACCTTTATTACAACAACAGCATTACTTTTTTTTTCTGTATTCTATTTGAGAAATAAAATTCTTACTAATAATCGCGGGGGAAGAATACGAAGAAAAATAAAAGCGTTTATCAACATAATCGAATGGTGGGTATAAAATTCAAGGTGACTGTCAAAAGGTGGAGCTCTAAACGCAGGTGCATTTTTAATAGTAATAAAAAAATCGGTATAGAAATTAGAAATCTGTACATAAAAAGCACAGTCTCGCGTCGATTTTTATTTGAAAAGAAACTTTCACATGTAATGCCGGTTAATTACAATTGAAATGACAAAAAGGTTACAAAGTGCTTTCTGTTCACACACTTCACCGGCCTTACTCAACTGGACTGTCCCCCACAACATTCCCACCCCCTATACACCCTCCTGTACCAAAAATAAAACAAAAACAACCTTATAGATGACGTCAACTATTTTATCAGTTTTAAAGCCCTGGCTCGGTATTAAAATTTTAACTTGCTGAAATTGTGCAGTACAATATAAACATTATAAATTTTTTTTAAACAATTGAGTTAATCTTGTCGTTAAACCGCATGTTTCAATTTAAAGCTAAAATAATTTCCCAAGAGAAAAAGTTTTAAAATTACTCGTACTTTATATGTATCCAAAAAAAGAAAAAAAAATTCTTGTTTACAGATATTCGGTAATGTTGTAGTTTTTATTTATTTTTTTTTATTTTGCATGTGAAATTCCTTTCAACATTTATTATAGCCTAGCTAGTTTAGATAGTCACGTGTTTAAAACTTAAATGAGCATCTTGTGTGTATGTAATTAATATTAGCATAATTGCGATTAACAAAATGCTCACTAATTATAACTTTGTATTGTTACAAATTACCAACACACGTAATATAAATACAAATGAATTTCAACTTTTACGAAATAATAATTACTCCGAGCAGGGTTGTCATTAAATGCAAATTTGAAAACTAATTAATAGAAAAATAGCTAGTCGAAAAGCATCAATTTGTCAATCAAATTGATGTAAACTGAACTTGAGGAAATAAATAAAAAGTTTACTAATTTAGCGCTGGTAATTGCGGTAAAGTAACTATAGTAATACTGTACTAAGAACATTACCAACATAATATAATTCTGCAGGAATTTAAAATCAATTAAAATATTAATGCCTTTCAAATCAATACACTTTGAAAGGCACAAAAGTATACCTAGACAACCATTATGAGTACACAACACTATCATCTCTAATAGTAAATATCTTATACCGATACTTTTAATTATAAATTTTCCATAAGAATGAACTTACACGAAAATTTAAAAACTAAAATTAAAGACCATAATACAAGTACTTTTCTCCTAAAAGCTAGAATTTTAATTGTATTTCAAGTTAAAAACATACAACAATTATATCATTAAGACAAGAATTTTATTGTTCTACTCAAAAGTAACCTTGATTTATAAATAAAAAAATGTTGGGGATTTCTCTCTCTTATTGACCAACTAATTTTGTTGTGCAACGATTTCCTGTTTATCACCCTCGCAAATGGACGTCAAATGCTTCTTTTATCTTTCCTTTATTATTTTGAAGAAAAAATCGCTAAAGAAAACATTCAAAACATTTATCTCTCAAATTTTTATTGAGCAATAAGGCCCTAACTAAATACCTCCTCCGCATCGAACATTTAAAAAAGCCTATGGCAAGTGATTGGAATTGAATAGGGGGAGGGTGGGATAAGGAAGAAGTTTGGCAAATGAGAGAGGGGCAATCTGGTTTTCCAAATTGACCGAAATTCCTGCAACTTGGAAAAATTATCGTCGAACATTATCAAAAGAAGAAGTTCACTCAAAGTTAAAGGAGAAGGGGGATTTGTATTGAGGTGGGCAAATGTCCTTGTTTAATCTGCCCCATATAAACCGAGCCTTTATATCTGTGTATATTACTCCATATACACAGTATAATGATACAGAGGTAAGCCATTACATAGCTAGTGAAAAAGAGCCATAAAAAAAAGATTTACGCAAAAGGTTCTTGTCACTTTTACGACCGTTTTTTCCTGGTCTTTATTGGCTTCTTCTCTAATTCGAAATCCAAAAAAGAAATGAATAATCTAAGAAGAGAAAGAGAGAGAAAAAGCCTTTTTGCCTCTTTCACCAAACTGTTTCTCCTCTTGCATCTTGTATATTTTTTTCTCCTTTGAACAGAAACAAGCAAGTACTTCACTTTTGCTCTCTAATTACACACTGTGTGTAAGATATCTTTCGAGATAACGTACGTAATCAATTTCGGTTTTTGAAATTGTTGTTTACCCCTATTCCAAACACCAAAATTTCCAGCCCCCTCTTTCTCTACTATAGGAACGCCGACTGTCCACGCTACGGCCATTTGCATCGTCCGACTAACTGGCTCCACATTTGGACCTAACACCATTAACAGCTCCACCCTTACCAAATAAAAATAAAAAAAACGATAAAGTAATATCCGTCCTTAACTGTACATGCGCACAGTTTATACTCAACAGATTTGCTGCTACTTTTATGAGAACTATTTCAGAAAGATATAATGATAACTTTTTATGTAATAAACACGAGATGTTAGACAAATTTCAAGGGCAAATTCTTCATTCAGTATCACACAGACACGTAACAGCATCACCGCAAAAGGAGTGACTCAAAAACTAAATTCCACTAAAATCTATTAAAAGTTTTATAAATCATGACTCGACCCCTTCAAAACATAAATTTCCACTTTAGATACAAATACAACAACTATTAAAAGTAAAAAGTTTGATAAGAAAAATTTATTGTGCTAAATTGTCCACAATCAGAATAACATACAAAAACACTCCTTCAATATAAACTCAATGCTAACAAAGTCAAATAATTTCAATTTTAAACGTTATGCCTCCTTAATGTTACAAAGGCTTAGTGGCTTTTACTCCCCACAATAAATGTGTCTTTTATATAAACAAAATATCCTTTAAAAAAAATCTTCACAAATAAGGCGTGGTTTATATACCTTAACTTCAAGGTCCCAGATGCCATTGCATTAAGCATTTTTCGCTTATGTTCATCGTTATAAGAGATTTCACACCCTTTCTATTCCACTAACAATTTTTCCACTTCCACCCCACTTTCAAACATTCCCTAACAACTTTTACTTTAGGACCACAGGCTAGTTTAAAGTTACACTATTTCTCCCTACCCTAAGCCAACAGTTGACTCCACAGTGGCCAAAATGTGGTCCTTGAATTGAGTAATTTATGACTCTTTCATTTAACCTCATCTTTCTGGCCACTTTTAAATTGGGGTAGCTTTTTTTTTGGTACGAAGAGTTGATATGCCAAACTGCAAGAAATCAATCTTCCAATGCTATGGGAAAGGGCACTATTTTCGCCAGTCAAACATTACAGATTGTGAAGGGGGGTGGCAAGTTTGTTATTTAGGGCCATATGTTCAAGTTTTTGCTTCCCTGAAAACTTAAATGTTTGTGGTCTCCCTCTCTCTCCCCCGCCCCTTGAATATAACTTTTTTTTTTGTTTTTGAAGTTTTAATCGTATTTCTCTTCCGTTGAAATTGGGAATGTTGGGCCAAAAAGTTAATGTTTTCGATGTTACCTTCGCCTTTTTTAATGGATCGTTACGTTTTATGAGCTTCCAAAGGAGGATTAAAGGTGCGGTCAGCAATTAAAATTTTAAGTTGAATACGATGGTGATCAAATAAACACTAGCAAAAAAAATCGAGGACAGCCGAAACAAATAAACCAAAAAAATAAAAAAAAAGTGAACATAAGGTGCGTTTCTGGTTACTATACAGCCTGCACAAGCATATTATAATACAAGTGACCAAAAGAAAAGTTATTTATGACTTCCAGAAAAAAACCATTAAAGAAAAAAGTTGTCAACATAACACAAATACACACATACGGTACTGTATAATAAAATTTTAAGCAAATCCTCAGCCTCGATGCATTTCTTTTATGCAGTATTTAATTGCATAAAAATCCGGTCTGATCATTACTTGAACACGGTTACGTCAACTTTTAACGCTTTTGTTCTCACAAAATGTGATCAATCACAATTCAAGGAAACGCTCTAAATCTCGAGTAAATCAATAAATATCCACACGCACACAATAAATTAAACCATAATGGTTATTTAAACTAGTTTCGAATTCCCAGTAATTATTTTGTTATATTGGAACTAATTGTTGATAAGCATTTGACTTAAAACCCTGTTAGTGGACTAGTAGAGAGCCTATTTTGTAATACAAATAACAATTGCATTAATCAAATCAATTTGTTCATGTCACATTTAATCGATATCGTTCAATTTATTATATTAACGAATTCCAATCAACTCTATAGTTCATCATATATATTAACATCTAACGAAATGGAACTTTCACAAAGTTCTGTTTACATACTGTAGGCCATTAAACTCTTATGTAGTTTGATTTTCTGACGTACTAAAAAGACTATTTTTAGTGTAACCTGATGACCATAAGTGTAATACGATTGTGATTAGATCATATGTTGCATTTGCCAATTTATTTAACATCCAAGAAGTAAAGTTTTTAAAATGAAAGTATAAAATAAAAGCGCATTACCTGAAGAGACCCCGTGTGAGGTTCCATTGCCGTTCATCTGCCTGTTAGTTACCAAACTCAGTGGTGACATTTGCGAATTAATCCCTGATCCTCGATTGACCATATCTGCATAGGCCGAATAACTGGAACGTCGGCCTTCCCTTCGATTACCATCAATTGCCGCTTGAAGCTCAGCAGGAGTGCTTAATTTCTTTTTCTCACACTCGTAAGGATATAAATATTTCATATACCTAAAATAATAATAAAAAAAAGAAAATTTAATTATTCAGTGCTGTAGTAAACATAACGTGTAAAAAAATAAAAAATATTGCTTTTAACAATAACATAGAAAAATCTTTTTCTAGAAATTCGTTTCAATTTCTATATTTAGCGACAGATTTCACCGCTCTAATAATAAAACCGCCTCCCATTGCAAAGAAGAAAAACATTAATCCATTTGGTCTGTTTAAATGGGAGGAGAAGAGGGTGGTAAATTCGGTAATGATCTACCCCACCCCCTCTACAACCATCTTTCTTCTGTGCTGCTCGTTTATGTCCATCTTTTCCGCGAAAAAGACGAGGAGCAGCTGTTGAGTTTTAAGAAAAAGTCAAGGAGGAGGTGGAGAAGAAGAAGGAAGCTGAAAATCTTTTCCTCCACTCACTAAGCCACCCACTCCCTTTATACGGGGTGAAAAAGGACATTTGGGAGATCGACTATGAACGATCAGGCCCTAAACTCGTCAAAGTTGATATATTTTAAGAAAAAAAGTTCAAATACGGTATGCGTATTGGTAAAAATGGTGCTGGTCTTTAATCTTATAACTAATTTAAAAGTAAAAAAAAAACGAGGGGAAAATTTGGGCAAAGCAATTTGGCCCATTGCATACTTATAGGCTCACATATGCCTCCTGTGGCGATGCTATAGAATCAATTAAATTGTCTGATTAAAATAGGATATTCTTTATCCGTTGACCAAAAATACATCATCTTTAAGCCTATAACACCATGTGGCATAAAACTACAGAATGTCGAGTGTGGCATCAGAAGGACATCTTTATTAACGAGCAAAATGTTGTCGTCAAAAGTTGATGTGCATTAATTAAGCTAATGACAAAGAAATGTCTTCATGCAATGACAATCGACAACACATTCAGGAATCTGATATACTGACATGTACTATAATTAACATTGTAATTAAAAAATCTATTGCAAACGCATAAAAAACAAGATGGCTAAATTAGTCGAAATAGCTAGTAAAGTATAGCCATGAAAATTATAACCATCTGAAATCAATAATTCAAGATGACAAAATCAATTATAAAATGTTATTGTGTTGCCGATCATTTTCTTAAGTCACTCAAAAGTCACAGCTAATTCTGTACAACAAATTAAGCGTAATTGCAGTGCTTAATTAAATCATATCCACCAGGCAAAGAAAAGTGTAACAAATTTTAGCAAACCACAAAAAAGCAAACAAATTCTATGTTTAAAAAAATCACTGCTTAAAAAATTGTTATGGTGAGCCATGTAACTTTGTAAGAGGGGGTTGAAAAGTAAAAAAAAAAAAAAAAAAACACATAAGTTTCTTCTCTCTCATTTTTTTTCTTATTTGCAGTAGCACGCGATTAGCAAAGCCACGTGCGGTTTAACATCACACGTGACGTAGTAGACAGACAGAGCTTTCGTAACAATACTTACTGTGTCCTTAGTGTGAATGCTGCACTTGTGATGGAGGACGGTAAATTGAGTCCCTTTGTAATTTCTCGCCATATTTTTTTATTGATGACTTCTACCAATCCTCCTCGGGCTGTGACTAGGTTATACAGTTCATAAAGGTCCAAAACCTGCTTGGCCATTATGGGAATTCGGTTGACCGGTGTTCCTATACAAACAAAAAAAAAATTTATATTATGTGATGTCATTGCGTTACATAATTTATAAAGCTAGCGGAATTTGTTCAGTGTAAATAAATCCCCCCAACATCCGGTCGAAGAATTTATACATGTTTGATAAAGATTTTAAATAAAAAACATATGGTTGACCATCAACACACATATGATGTCCTGCTTCAAGAAAAAAAGAAAAAAAAAGGGAAACTGAAAACACCACCCCTAACCTCTCAGTTAATTCATGTTTGGTAGATTTTAGTAAGTCGAACCGGATGGGATGAATTTTCATCATCATCGCTAACATCATGGTTTACTATTCCAAAAATATCTCTTGACAACTGCTTGATCCATCTCTCATTCTGCAAACTGAACCCCTTAAAGCAGACACATCTGGGCCCAACTAAAAAATCCCCCTGTCCACCCCTCCCCTTCCTTTAAATTTCTCCCCCAATACAATATTCCTCATCTCTCAAGCACACTTTTCCCCCTGAGAGAAAAGATATTTTCTAAATTTAAATGGAAAACTACAAGCAGACGTCTCATGCAACATTAATTTCTTCTAAACTTCATATATAACTTATGCACAGTATATCATCGCCTTATATAGACCCTCATGGCCAGTCTCAACTCTTACTCACACCATTGCATTGTTTCGGTGAAAACTTGAGAAAAAAAAATGTTGTCAAGCAAATATCTCGAGTGAAAACAAAAACAGATTATCAAAAATTTATTTTCATTAAAATATTATTGCATCAATCTTAAAATACAAGTACAAGTAGAATATGAAACTGTCAGTACAGTTTTATAGAGAAAAGAAAATTCTTGAAACGTGAGTGTTATTTCCCCTAAAAATCAAGAATTTTTTAACGGAAATTATAAATTCAAGACTTTACAAGTAATTCATCAATGTTTCACATGAAACCCACGTTGGTGGCCAAACTTTTTATCAATCGGCCTTCGCCATCATGGAAAACATTTTTCCATGCTGCATTTCTATCTCACACACAGTATAAGTGGCCATTCCACACTACGACCTTTAACCCGACTCCGTTTTAACACTGTAAGGATATTCCAATTTAAATTTTCATTCTGGCGACATTGTTTTTTTTTCTCTGTATTTATATATTAGCAAAGAATAAAATTAAGATTAATAACTTGAAACTAGAATGCTGAGTCAAAGAAACTGGTTGGGAAAACATTAAAAATGCATTACGACTTTTGTATATGACCCCTCCTACTTTCACCCCAACCTCCCCCTCCCACCCCTCACTTACAATTCAGCCACCCACTATTCGGACTAATCGATCATTTTTAGTTGTTGACAAAGCGCGTCTTTAACTTCAACTTATTGTTTTCCAATTAACCAAAGCTCTAACTCCTCCTACATAATCAACTCTCCACCACCACCCTCACTTTTCATCCCTCATCTCATCTCACTCCAACACAACACTTCATTCCATCACCCTCCTCCCCCCCCCTTGAGCAGAGTTTGGCCACCTCATAAGCTTCCACTAATTGGTCTCACTTGTAAATATAGTAACCAAAAAAAATTAATGCAACAAGAAAAAGTCATTTTCCATTTGCTTGATAAGTTACGTATTTCTGTGCCAACAGTTTCAATGAGTTCCATCAAAATTTAAATTGCAAATCGAACTCCTCCCATTCAATTTCAACAATCTAATAGCAATTTGTTTTTATGAAAGAGAGAAAAAATAAAATTAAATATTAAATTTTAATTAGGTACATTTTTATAGTTTGTAATTTGAAAAACAAAAATCGCTGAAGCGTAAGGTAATGATTTTTCAAATATTTTTCTCTCCCCTCATTATAAAAGCTGTGTATATCTATCATAGGCAAACATTTAACTTAAAGTAAATTAATTTTTTTTCTTAAAAAATAATAAAAACATGTTAACTGTATTGTAATTAAAATAATATCTAGAGGTCATATAGGTTTATTATGTCGACTATTAACGTTCCTCAAAAGCATTTATCGGTTGAACGAGTATATCATTTGCACAAAATGTTTCCTTTTGTCAACTTATAATCTATTAAGAAGACAAAAAAAAAACTTTACAAATTTTATTTGCCGGCATTTCCATTTTTTATTTAAAAAAAAAAATAGCTGTCACTTAGAAATATTCCTTTTAATAATTTTTTAAAAATTTCACGCTTTAATAGTTTGAATCTTAAATTTTGCTTAATTTGTCATTCAAAACTTGTTAAGTTAAAATTTCACCTAACGAGATTTTGGTATATTTTTTATTATATTTATTGTATTCTTGGTATTTCGACCATTCTATGTATTTAATAAAAACAAGTTTAGTAAAAAAAAAACTTTTAGTTCACGCAAACTTTAACTTTTCGTTAACAAACAATCGAAAGAATTGTTTTCATTCGCAACATTTTAATTTATATCCACACACTCACACACACAAAAAGCATTCAAAATAGATGCTTAAAAATACATAGTGAAAAACACTGTAAATTTGCAAAGTAAAGTCGTGACTGTAATTTTTCGGGCGAGAAATCACTCGAAACAGAAGATTTTAATCCTCCCATAGTGACAATTACAAACATTACTCCAAACAACATCAACAGCCTCATCATCAAATAGGAATTAGTTTGAAACATTAAACTTAAAGCAAATAAAAAAAAACCAAAAAAAAAACATTAAAAAAAATTAGCTAAAGGGTTTTTTTAATACAGTATACAAAATACCTAAATCGTTTTCACCTGGAAAGAGTGATTAAATTTATCTAAAAGTGAATCTTTCAATTTCATTTTCACGCGTCGAAATCCAAAATGATTTATCATTCATAACCAATAATACTTGGCAAGTTGGCAGTTTTGTCGAGCTAACCTCGTTTATTTAGTTTGTTATCATTCAATTCCTCTTAACTCTCCCTCACACCTCCCTTTATTATTAAAACAAAATAAAAAAAATGCTATCAAAATTCTGACCCAGTTAAGACACCAGGCTAACAGATTAAAAGGTGTGTATTAGGGTTGGAAATTTTTTTAAATCAATCACTTCAGACATCGCCACCTGCTGGCTCATAGTCACACGTAATCATTAACATATTTTAAATTGATTTTAATCGACACGTTGACACCAGAGTCCGCTACATCAAAAATAATGATTCTACTCAGCTCACACCATAAACAACTGATAAATAAACAACTAAAAAAAAAAGATTCCAAAGAGTAAAAAATTTATATACTAATACAGACAATATAAACTGAGAAAACAAAAGGTATTTATTTTTTAGTTATTACTATCAATTCGATTTGTCATTTGAAACGCGACTAATTCCAATTTGTTTGAGCAAACAAAATGTATATTATTCAGTTTTAAATTATTTTTTTTTTTAGTTTTTTATTCGTCTAGTTGCCTTCTGTTATCTTTCGTATATAAAAAATAAACGACAAAACGGCTTCTCCCTCATTAGTTATTTGCTCTTTTCCTTTTAGCAGACGACACCTAATAAATATGAACACCCGATAATAGAACTGAGCTGACAATTTTTTTTAATAATTTATTTTGCCATTATTGCAGTCCATAACATTTGGTCCACAGATTAGATTTTTATATAAACTTGATCTTTTTCAAAATAATTAACCCGTAGAATAATTTAAAATGTTGACAATTGACACGGAAATCTCTGTAAATTCTATACTATAAAATATAATTAATATTAACGAGACCATTAAACTACAAAATCGTCAATTTTTTAATACACTAGTTAAAATATAATCCCACTTTTGACTTAAAAGTAACTAAAATCATTCCCCAAATGTTCTACCGTAAGTTGATCAAATCAGAAGTAAAAACCCTTATTAATTTTTTTAAATTATCAATACAATTGCTGACACTAACGAACATGCTTTTAAAACTATCAAAATTGTAAATCATATTGATTTACGATACCTCATCGTCTATTAAAATGTATTGACAACTGTGTAATTAAACTCGTTTCGTTTCCAAAAAAAAAAAAATTATTTATTCTTTGTTCTTCTAATTCTTGTTTCATAGGGGAATTGGCAAGCTAATTCAGTAATTAAGATGCTAGAGAGAGTTAGTAGTTTGCATGACATGTTTCGTAGTCATTGAAAAAGCAACAACTTCCTGTATGAAAATGGTTCCATGAATTTAAGTGCGGTGGCATCTGTTACCAAAATGAGAAAGATTTGGCGAAAGACAAACTGAAAAGTAAGAGAGAGGTGTACATCTATTTTATGATGTCCATGCGCTTAAGTTAAGCTGATGTTGTCAGCCAAAGGAGAAACCATTAAGTAGTCGTTACAACAGTCCATAACACCAAAAACAGAAGTCCATAACAATCTAAGGGAGACGAAAACACGTAGATTACCCCACAACTTTTCTACCCTCCCCACCCGCACATATTTTTCATCCCTCTAACTATCACTTAAACACATTTCCTCCCTTCATATTGCAAACTACTCAATCAAAGTGACCATAAGAAAGAAACACAATTGTAATAAAACAAACTTGGCAAAAACAATTATACGAAACTCACATTCTAAAAACCGTTAAAAAAACAAATTTTCTAATCGACCAACTTTAATTGGTAAACTACACAACCAAATTTTTTAGTTGGAATTCTGTGGAACAGTGTCAACGTGTAATTCAATTCAATTTAACCATTTGGCCACCTAATTGTTCACGATTAACTCGGATTATTGACTTTGTTAATCTATATACAGTATGTATAGGCTTAATGTCAATCTTCAAATAAATGATCAAAAGTCTGTTAACTGTAATGCTTTTCTTTACAATTAAAACAAAATTTTTTTAGAGGCCCTTTCTGTCTTAACACATAAATGAATTAATCCATACCTTAATCCAATACATTAGAATCATAGCTGCTATAACCATACAACTTGCAGTGCACTGTTATAATTACCAATAATATTAGTCCAAATTGCTTATAAAATTAACAGGCAATTACAACAAATAACTGCTGTTAAAACATGCATTAATAGAAGCTATGGGTTAATGGCTAATAAGAAATGCTGTATTCGATAAAAAGAAATGTTGCACAAACTGATTGTACAGTACAATGTATACGCTTTACATTACAGCTAAACTTGATTGTATAATCTCATAACATATTACATACTGTACTATAATAAGAAAGATTATGATACTGAAGCGCCAATGGTTTATTTCAAATAAACTCTAATCCTTTACTTTGAAAATTCCAAAATGTAGGAAGGTAAAATTACAAGAATATGCAATTGAAAAGCGTAATGCTAAAATACAGCATCTATTTTGGTGTTCCTATAAATATAAACAAAAATTGACAAGCAGTAATATTATTTTTAACATTTTAACGAGGCAAACAAAAAAATACATTGAATTTTAGTGCCTACAATATTGTTAAACATGTCATATTTATTGACGATCGTTCAGTAATTGTTGGTACCAAAGAGAATGGCACGTAAATCCCCTCCCCCTCTGTACCAGCCATCTTGTATATATTATTAATAAATCAATTTAGATGTGAGGATTTTGTGGTTTGGATAAACTAAGAAGGGGGAAAAATTTTTAAGAAGGGGTAAAAGATTTTTAATTGGAAAATCGCTTCGCCTCTCATTTTTCACTTTTAAAATGGGGAATGGGATGGATGAGGTGATTTTTGATCTCTGTTTGTTTAGTCTTAAAACTTTATAAAGAAAAAAAAACTTAAGACGTCGACGTGATTACAAATGATCTCATCTACATAAAAACATAAATAAAAAATTTATAACAACTTTTTATTAGTTGCAATCAAGAAATGTGTAGGTTGGTTGACCATACAGAAAAATCCTCTTTAGCAGTCATATATGACAAGACATTTAACAACATAAAAAAATAATCGTAAAAAAAAATTCCCCACCCTCAAAAAAACATCCACCTCTCCTATGTTAACTCCAATGTGTTATTCTCAGATATGCATCACCGAGTCATTTTAGTCGTCTTCTTTAGTGTAAAAATAGATAAGTTTAGGTAGGTAATAACAAATGTATTGGGACCCTTTAAAAAACTATCAACATAAATAATCAACTCTGATGTATATGTATTATATGTCACAATGTAAATACTAATAATCAAAGTAAAAAAGTAGGGGGAGGGGAGGATAAACAAAATACATAAAATCGAGTTGAAAAACCCTATAGCAAAAAGCATCATTGCAACGTTGCAATTTTTCAAACTCAATTTTGGCACTTAATTTTTTTTTTTCGAAATTAAATTCTTCATTTAGGTGCTAATGCGAATGGCTGCGATTTGGCTTTCAAGAAAATATATCATATTAAATGGAGAGAATTAAAACAATAAATCCATAAGAAACGAAATTATGCCATCAAAGTAAATTAGAGAGTCATTAAAAATTTCATTCAAAGGTAGAGTGGTGGGAGAAGGGGTGGAAAAAAGTCCTCTCTCATCATATGACAGTGTCAAAGTCCTCTTACGTTTTCACTGACAAAGTCTCGTAACAAATGAAAGATGTGCAAAAACTTGTACTTTATTTTTACACGTCCCAATGAAGAAAAAGAAATAAAAGCCGCCGTTGCTATTAGAATTTTCATTACCACTAAACTTATAGTCTTATCCAGTATATTGATGTTTAATTGTTTTAAAATGCTCCATTGCACATAAACATAGAGTTTCAACACCCTCTAAAATTTCTTTTATATCGCATTATAATAATAATAAAACATTCTTTCCAATTACATGGAACATTGCTTTTGAAAAAAAAATATTTTATATTATTTTTTTTTAATTTGTAAAAAAAAATACTATTATACCTCTTTGTGTAATTCTTCCACCAATCGTTTTGTTTCAGTTTTATATATTTTCTAAAAGCACGCTGAATACAAAGTTAAGACAAAGCTATTAAATCAATTGGTAAAAGTAACATTACTGTAACAAAAAAAGAAAATGGGCATTTTATACTAAATCTACAGAACAAGACCTCATTTTAAATGTGTAAATATTATTTGGTGAGAAAACTGCTTTAAAAATGTAAGCCCACTTTAAAGATTTTCACGGTCTTTATTAGTTTTATGTTTTTCTTCCTAAACAAACTTTTTGCAAGTTAGAACGAAATGAATGCCTTTCTACAACTTGAAAACCTGATGTTATACGCTGACATTAATCCGAACGATATGCAAGTGATTACAAATTTCAAATATTGTAAACTAAAAGTTCTCACAGCCTCTTTTTAACCCGTTTAACCCCCCTTTTAGCAAACTCCATATCACCTCCCCAGCTAAATCCAGCTGGAGCCTGCTGCATATACTTACTAGTACTGTACAACACAAAGATTCATGATGCATAGGTAAAGTAAACCTTAAAAATCACCAAGAAGTAAAACAAGAACACCAGTTTAAGAAACCCAATTTGAATAACAAAACATAATAAAAATAAACATCAGTTTGTTAGTCAGTAACCAACTTGTACTACTTACTAAACTTATACACAAACAAGAATGTTTTTGAGTGTATAACAATGTAATAATGTAACTCAACGAAAAGATTTACCTAAAATTATAATAAACCTACCAAATGCTGGTAAACACTTAAAATAACATTTAAAATTTGATAAAATTACACCTAAAGTTTCCAAGTACAAGTAATATGCTGTAATCGATTACCGACAACATGGATTATATGTCCTTCTAGTTAATTACGAAAACTTCATACGATAAACATAAAAGACAATATGGTTGATTAAAAAAATCGTGTAACTTAATGTTCGTAACATTTGAAAAGGATCAGATTAATGGTAATAACTTGATCATTTAATCAAAGTTACTTTATAAAAATTTGATGGCCTAAGCACAGTTCCCAGTTCCTAAATACGGTTCTTGGTCATACCAATTCTGTGTATTAATGATTTAGGACGTATTGCAACTTGACATTTTATTGACTTGCTTGTATAAAGAAATATACACATACTGCAGTTATTTAACCACATTAACTTTGTGTTTAATTTATGAATAAAAATTTGCTGTTGCAATGTCAGCGTAACGGTGATTTTTGTGCGTAACCAGGTACAGTATTTGCTTAAAATTTTTAAACGTGAATTGCAACTTATTGTTCCGTATTTACATTAACCGACTGTTGTGTATTTATTGGAAAGCAACATTCAAACTGATCAAATAACACAATTAGACGCCCACTTTGATGTGCGAATTGAATGAATGCTTTGAAAGCCGTGTTAAAATTAAAATATTTAGTTTGTGATGACTTTTGCGCATATTGGTTGAACAATAAGAAAATACCAGACTCGAAATAAAATTACTTTTTTTTTGTTAATAAAAAATATATCAACTTTTCTCTATCTCTTTTGGCGAGAAAATCAACTTCTGAAATCTTCAATTAAGCGAATGAGTGAGTGATGGAACGAGTGAGTGTGGGAATTCATCTACCATTGTACACACACTCTACCTAGCTGACCTTTCACCTTTCTACAGCTCCACTGCCAATCAAATAACAACACGGCGCCGAATTCCATGACGTAATTAGACTAAAAAATCAAAATCTGACCTCAAAATCTTATTTAAATTTTCAATTTGTAATGGCGAAAAACCAACAAATTTCGACTCGTGCAGACGGAGAAAAAATCAATTGAATTCACTTTCCTGTTCAACAAATTCGACTACACAAACGTAATCTTTATGTAAATGAATAGCAAAATACGTGACGACACGACTGCAAACAACAACAACAAATGGTTTTAAGCACTGAGGACCTACGGTACAGTAGTAAAAGATGCAAAACACCCTTTTGTGCAAACCAGAATAATTTGCTAGCAAAATTTCAATAGAAACGCTTAAAATTTTTGTCAATAATTTTGAAAAAATGACCTCCTCACAAAAAATAGTCGCTTATGTTTAATCTAATGTAGTGAAACGAAGCGTGATGAAACTGGCGATTTACTGTTTGGATTAAGAACGATCCTCCTTTTCCTTCACTTCCACCCTCACAAAATAAAAACAAAAGTAAAATAGGTAAAAAATATTTCCTTTAAAAACACACAACGCCTTTTCTAATTATTTTTTGATGGTTTCAAAGCAAAAGAGAAAATATTTTTAGAAGTGTATTCAACCGACGTTGTCGATTTCAAAAGGTGTCAAAATTCAAGTAAAAAGAACAAAAATATTTTCCACCCCCATCTCTCCCCCTAACTGAAGAAGAGTTTTTTAAAAAAAAAAATTGCGTTTTGTTATACCTCACTTTTGACTAATTAGCTGTAAATCAAAAAAAATAAAAAAATGAAGAGAAAAAAAGATAAAAAATGAGAAAAAGCTTTCTTCAAATAGTACATGAAAACAATAGATTTTTTATAAGTGGTAAAAAAATAAGAGAGATATGGATTACGAATGATGGGATTCTTATCACATACGTGTAACATCAAAGAGGTATTTACATTTTTCTCGCACCCTCTCTCAAACACTAGCGAGGAGAAAATTAACAAAGAGATATATGATATACAGTATCTTTAAAAAAAATTCCACTTTACGTTAAGAAAAAATATATTAATATTTTTCAAGGTGATGATTACACTTCTTAAAATTTAAGAAAAAAAATTAATGCATTACAACGTAATGCATAAGAAAAAAAAACTTACAGAATTTATAATTCGCCAATAAAACAACGTAGAAAATTTCATGTCCATCAAAAGTTAAAAAAATTAATATTTTATAGCATATCAATAGGTCAAAATTTAATAACCTTTTTAATATTTATACGCCCAAAGTTTTAATTTCCCCCCTTAGAATAAAAGCTAAGAGTAGAAATTATAAAAAATAAGAAATTCTGATCATACAATACGAATACTAAGTAGACAATTTAAAAAAGAAATTTAATTAGTTGCTAGTCATAACATTCTCTACAGTATGGAAACTTTGTAAGCCTAAGCCCCAACACAAATAATTTAAGCCTAAATATTAAAAATTAACCCTCATTACAACAGAAGAAAAAAAAGTCTACAAAATGTCAAAGGTTAAGAGGAAAGAACGAATTTGAAGATCATGTTTACATTATTCAGTACACTGTATTTTCAGATTGTTTACGGAGGTGTTTCATAATGATATACGCTACTTTTACTTAAGTTTACTTTCAGAATAACATTCTCTGCGGAGATTTCACTTCCTTTTGAAAAATGTACAGAAAAAAAATAATAATAAAAAAATTTATTGACAAAGTGGAAAGGTAAAGACATTCTCGAACCCCTATAATGTTACTAACAGCAGTAGCAAATCTGTTAAATATTTAAACAGTGTCTTTTAACCATACATAGTTTAAGATTTAACGTAAAATCGCAGTGCTAACACCCAATAAACCTCTTTTTTATTTTTATTTTCAACGTTTAACCCTAATAAAATGTTAAGTTATTGCAATTTAAAAGTTGTAGTGTGTAACAACAGCTTAAACTGTATTTTTTTTTTATTTTAAAGAATGCTGATTTCCCAAATATAAGAAAGAAGGGGGAGTGGGGGAGACTTGAAGTGGGATTATTAACTATCATTATCACTGACTATCAAAACAATTAAGTTGCAATCAAATCGCTAAAAGAAAAGAAATATGTAAAAAGCTGGCGTACTCAAAAATCAAAAACTAAACTTAACCTGTTACCAACAAATAAAATATAAAAGTTCACATTAAAGCCATAAGTAACGCCCTCTCAGTTTTTGCCATTAACCATTTATACAGTACGTGCTTATAAATGCAAGCTTAATTATGACATTTGTTGACCTCGCTTTATCAAATAATTCTTCAGCCATTACTAAATCAAAAAAAAAAAAAAACCAAAGATAATTTAAAATTTAAACAATCTTATAAACAAAAAAAAAATTAGTTGCCTGAAAAAATGCATTCAAAATGGCGTTTGTAACTAACTTTCTTACAATCATCAAAAATGTCTTTTAATAACACAATGCATTGACATCGAAACAGCATTGTCGATGAAAAGTTTGTCTCAAAAATTATCAATCAAAATTTAAAAAAATGCTAGTTGCTCAATCATGACACTGTAATTACTCTTTATTTTATTTTGCTTTGGAATAGGCATGAGGTGCTGTGGGTGTGTGTGGGGTGATTTAGTAGTCGAAAATCACCTCCAACACACAAACACTTATCTCCAAGTCATCGCATAAAAAATGTATATATGAATGGGTGGGCTTTAGAGAGAGGGTAAAGTGGGTGCTCACATTTCGATTTCAAATGAAGATTGTTTACTAGATGCAAAAACATTTTATTTTAAATTCACAATATTTTTCACCTCCCAACTCCCACAAAGCGGGTCTTTGCCTCTTATTCCAGTGTTCAAATAACGTACCGTTTAGCATTCCATACATCTATTTTTATAACATTATTTGCCTCCCCCTTGTACTTCTGATCCATGTTTTAAAAAAATTTTGTAGCAAAAAAATGGCACTTGTCTACCCCCTCCCCTGCAACTCCCCTTAGTAGCCATAAAAAAATCTCCATCATCTCTGATTGGATCCGTCTAACTCTTCATTCATTAATAACAAATAGCAGACGACGACAACAAACACTGATTAATTAATCAAATGGCGCGCCATACATCTTTCAATATGACACCTTCATTTCACATAATTCTTTCGTATTCCCAACATGCCAATCATCCCACAGTGCACCTAAGTGGTTCGAAGCCTTCATCACGAAGCCAATGTCATTATCAAAGCAACAATAGACAGAAAAGTTATGCCACAAATCAAATTTTGCTTCTTACGTACACAGTATACTCAAAATTGATGAATTACAATTACACCACCACAAATCAAGATTTGTCCATTAAGTGACCACCTTGCATTTTGTTACTTTTAAGGTCTTTTTTTTAAACAAAATGGTCCTCATTTTGAACTAATTGGCTATAGTAAACCATACCAATATTTGCGTTATAAATTCCACAATGTAATAATCAATAGGCGGTGTGCTTATTCTGATAGGGTCTATACACCGCTGGTTATTAAAAATTTATTATATTATAATAACAATAATGTGTGTAATGGTCAATAGGTTCATGTAAAAAATAGCATAAAAACACTAGAAGTACCAATGCAATATATCAGTACCGGTAGAGTAGTTGTGTAGAAAACAATGATAAAATGCTAAATGAATAAAAATGCATGCACAAAGTAGGCCAAATAGTCATTAAATGACTTACCCCTTTTCTGCATAAAACAAAAAAGATCATCAAGAAATTCTTTCCTTTTAACATCGTCGCTCAGCTCGTATAACTGAAACAAATAATACACCAATATTAAAATTCACACATAATCAAATAATTTTCATTATAAAAAAAGTTTCCTATTAAAGCGATGTTTAGGGAGGGGGGGGAAGGGGGAGACGGAAGAAACGAGTGGGTGGAAATGATAAGATGAAGGTGATGGGACACATCCTTTCTTTAATTTAATAGAAGTAAAAAGATAAAAATGCCATTGTAATCACGCAATCTCCACCACCCACAATTTCCTAAATTAGCGTCTCTTTTCACACCAACAAATGAAATCTTAATTGCGAGAGATGTAATATTAAAATTTCGGGTTCAACTAGCAAAATATTTTTTTATTATTTATTTCTCCCGCTTTTACAGCTATATGACGACACAATGTGCGCGCACGCGAGAAAAGGTCAATTATTTTAAATCAAAGGGGTGTTGGCGCAATTTCATCATAATTCATACCTCAATTTCGCAGACACATAAAAAACGGATATGATGAGTAAGGGGTAAACAGGTTTTTATATGAAACTTTTTATCAATATAAATTACCCCTCCCTCTATCTGCCCCCCCCCCCTCAAGAAAAAATAACAAAAAATAATAAAAATATTTTGCGGGGGGGGATGTCTGCTACACGTGGCCTGCAGGTGGCTTCGTGAAATTGTGTAAATTACTTATAAATAAATGCATTATTACATATCTATAACCTCTAAGTAGGAGATAAACATTATATTTTTATTTATTTTTTTTTTATTTATAAATCTGAGAGGGGGGAGAAAGAGAAAGGGGGCATTTTATAGGTTCCCATGAGAAGTAAGCAATTATTTAGAAGAGAAAAAAAATCAGGAATTTAATTAAAAGCACTTAATAAACTGCTCATGTTTATATACGATTAAATTTTTTGTTTATCAAAAAACAAATTGCCAGTTAATGTTTTGTGACTTGAACGACAATGAAATAATTTTGGATAATAAAATCTCGCCACAAAAATTCAGAAAATAATTTGCTTTACATTTTTCCCAAAAAGACAATTTACCTTCATATGCATACTATAGAGAACGATAACATAAACGTAACGCCGACAATTTTCAATACATTTTATTGTAAAAAAAAAAGCTGAAGACTTTTGATTTAACCTTTTTTTTTTTTTTGAAATAATAATAATTAAGTGAAAAAATATAGGGGTAGGAAAAGAACCTAGAGGATTTTTTCAGTTAAAAACATTTTTTATCCCGTAGAATAAACAGGAGTGACAAAATAGTTAATAATGGCAAAATCCAAACTAAAAACAATTTATAATCAAATGTAAAACTTTTTTTTTTAAAAAAAAGGAGAAATTTATAATTCTCCCAAATTCTTTAAATAACATTTTATTCACATAAATATTCTTTCAAAAAAAAAAAATCTCCCCTTGCAACTCGCATGGTTGGATAAAAGTTTTTTTTTTCTCCACATTTTGACAATTTTCGATCATCATCATTAATCACAAATAAAAATTATTATAATTTCCACATATTTCAAAGTGTAAATATGTGGTTTGAACTTTTTAAAGGTGAAAAATCAACAACTTCCAAAATTTCATACAAAATAATATTTCCAAAAAAAACTAAAAAAATATATAATAAATTAATATTTGACATTCATCTACAAGGTCAAGACAAACACAAAAAGATGAGCTTTAAAAATGAGAGAATTTGACCTTACATTATTTCAAAAACCATTGCCAATTTATTAACCCTCCTGCAATAATGTAACTCAAGTGGGGATTTTTTTTATTATTTATTTATATTATAAAAAGATAAAGAAAAGAGGAATCTATTACTCAAAAACAAAATTTACTATTTTCTTTAATCAACAATTTTCATTTAAAAACTCTTTAAAAAAAAAACAAATAAAATCCCCCAATTACATTTTTTACAAGTTATTAGAAATTACGAGCAAACATAGTGTAATGCATAAATGGGAGGTTATTTATTTAATTTTTTTAAATAAAAAATGTATACCAAATTTATCAGTATTTGCAATCTTGACGAGAAAGACAAATGTAAGAGGGCGCTGGTGTGTGACTTCATTTGATATCGACCTTTAAATTCATAAATAATTGTCAAATGTAAAAGTGGAATTTTCCCTCCCTCTTTGATTATTCCCTTTTTTTATAAAAAAAAATCTGAGGGTGGTTAGGAGGGATAGAAAAGTGAAATGAAGAGAGAGATTAATTGAAGCGTGTGGTTGCCCGTAGGAAGGCGCTACGTTCGTGTTGTTGTTGTCATAATTAAAAACTACACGACCATTAAATGCTTTTCAATAAATCAAAAATCATAATACTTTAATAATAATAACGTCGATGGGGATGAAAAAAAGTGGAATCAATGGCTATGTTTATAAAGGGTCACATCATAAATTATCAAAATCAAACAAAATATGTAGTTTTGATCGCTTCATCAAACACACGTATGCTTCTCATCCCCCCAAAACCCCACCGGCCAAGAAAAAACGTAATTTTAATGAAAATAAATTAAAAAATCGCCTAAATACAATCCCAGAAAATTTTTAAGAGTTCATTTAATGTAAACCTTTCCTCGTATACAGTAACTTAAGTTTGTTCAAAAAGGCTGTGGTACCATTTAGCATTGACTAATATACGATTTAATTCCAACACATTCTAATTTCATTTTGGAACAAATATTGTATAATATACTTTTAAAACTAAACCCCATTTAGCACTTTTTTCTTCCAAAACGTATGGTCACTAAACTACTTCTACGTTTTATAATTAATAATTAAAAATAAATGCATTTTTTCATCCTATATTAATCTCGTAAATATTTTTTTTACAAACAAAGTAGTTAAGCATGTAATTCGTAAATATAATTTTATAATTGAAAGCCCAGTATATTTAAATATTAATTACATCTGTCAATTATTAAGAGTTTTTTTTTTACTTTTCCATAACCATTAAACAATATAATTAACTCAAACACCCTCGGCAAAGATTAATGAAAAGTACTACAATTTCTTAATTAATGACTTCAACTTGCTTTTATGAAGTTCAAAAAACAATTTGGAGTCACTATATACAATGTCCATTTCGGACACGTTATTTATTATCGACATTAGACTTTTCAGAGTACCTGTAAATCAAATTTTTAATCCGTCCTTGAGTCTCTAGTAGACGTCATTCAAAATGTTTTAAGTGAACATTGAATATAAAACCACCCCCACCACCTCCACCCAAAAACTATTGTGAAATAAAAATTGTAACATGATTTAAAAGGGGTGTGGTTTTGGTTTTGGATAACGACAATGCAGACATCAATTTCTTTTTTCTTTTAGTTTGAATTTTCAGTTGTTGTCAAATGACAATCGTAATAAACTTTCAACTAGAAAATTACCAAGCTCAGTTTTAAAAACAAAAAAAAAATTATAAACCGTTTTCACGTTTAATCTTGATCAAACTTTATGATGAAAATTAAAATAATCTTTTTACCCAACCCAACAAACGTTAAAATCTTTTTTACAAAAAACTTCAACGTACAGTATAGTAACAATAGATTTCAATAAATTAGATTTACAAATGGCGTGTCGTTACTTCCATTTAACAAATTTATTCTGATTTAACTAGATCAAATTAGAAATATAAACGATTAAAAAACCAGTTCAATACGATCTTTTTTAAAACTAAAATGCAATTTCTGGGACGTGGGAAAAATTTTTGTCGAGTGAAATAACAATTTTCAAATAATAGTAAATAAATAAAATACATATATTTATAATATTAGTCCAGCAAATAATTGAACTTACATGTGCGAAATTGGCGTGATCACCTGGTCGGCCAACCTTGGATTCAGCTGAATCCTGCAAATAAAAAAAAAAACCAATCACAAACCCACATCAAAAAACATTATTTACAATTATACATAAATCTAAATAAAAAGTCAAACTGTCAAGGTAGAATTTTATGACTTATACAAAGTAGTTCATTACAACAACTATTCAAATTAGGCAGTGAATACAAAATTAATGATTACGTCATATTACCGGTCCCGTTGCCACATATCACGTGACATCATAACACATCAACTCCATTAACTTGAACAGTTAGATAAATTGGAAAATAAAATACAATAAAAAAAACTCTTAATTGATGTAACAAAGCAAATCAAAATTATTCTTAAAAGCCTAGATAAAATACAACATTTTTAAATTCTACATATAATTACAATACATATAAGCAACACACAAATTTTAAAAAAAGTGAATCAAGCACGAAATATAACTCCTAAAATAAAACAAATCTTTTAATAAACAGACTAATAATGATCTCATAATCAACAATGAATGAAAGGACATGATATACCGTACAGAAGACAATGTCTCGAGAGTGGAGACTAAACAGGTCCATTACATTAATAAGTTATAATATCTGCTAAAACACCAAACTGCAAAATCACCTCAACAAATCAAAAAAGCTACTTCACTTTATGCTATAATTTTGACATGTGAAACGTTTGTCGTAAATACTAAGATAAGTCATCTTAGATTAATGCCAGTCCAGAAAGTGGTTCAATTTGACGAGAAAAAATTCAAAGTAGACTAATAATTTCAAGTCCACCTTAGTCTTAGCTATGACTGACCTTTCCGTCTTCATACATAATATTATCGGCAACTGATATACATTATACAGTAACTAGTCTTACTCCCCCAACATAAAAGGTACAACATAAAAGTTATCAAATAAGATCGGATATTTATCTCGTCGACACCGATCAAGTATTAAAAGAGGAGGGATACAAAAAAAGCTGCAAATAATAATAATAATTGTGAATAGTATAAGAGTATGAATTTCTTCGACCCAAACCTGTTCAATGCTAATAAAATAAATAAGAAATAACCGGTTAGTTTATAATAATAATTGTAATGGAGAGAGAGGAGTTTGATTTCATAATTCCAATCACGTTAAAATATTGTCTTGCATTTTACAATACCAGCTTAACCCTTTTATTACTATCAGCGTCATAATTAATAATATAAATTATTAAAGGGGGGAGGAAAAGTTCCTTAAACTCATGAAAATATCGACGTACTGTATTTAATTTTAAGTGCAACGAGAAAAAACCAATTAAACAACAATTTGCTTCATCCAACTTTAATTAGTTGTTTATGCGAGTATAATTAACGCTGACGCCATTGCTTCAACTCGTTTGTAATCATTTGTTACAATCAGACAAAACTATTGATAATAGTAATAATATAATAATAATACTAAGAACAAAAATGCTGCTAAACTCCACCCACGTTGTTTCTGATTATCTTGCCTTAATCCAAAACTAGCTGCCCTAACTAAACTATACTGGCACAGGTAAACAAATGTATGGTGATTTTAGTCATAAGTGTCGCAATAAGCTCCAAGCAAAATGTAGTTTAGCTAGATGTTAATAATCCAATAAAGTTATTGCAATACCTTTAACGTCAACGTCAAAAAAAAGTTTTATATACAGCACTTAATAATTATAGTCTCATTTATTTAATTCAGTTTTCTATCAAAATAACTTAATGAGTAATTTATACCAAACTACATGGCCAGGCAAATCTTATTCTAAAACAAGACTTTGTCCATTGAAAACTACAGTAAATGTTTTATGTCAAATATAGTATTTTTTACAAACTGCAGCATTGAATAAGTTTTTGTAAAGTCGCCAATTACAGTTGTAAAACACATAATATTGTCTCTTGTCGTAAAATATGATGTCGTTGTAATCCAATAAATCGTATACATTTAAATACCCAACATATTTTCCACTGAATCTGATTAAAAGTGATGTAACGCAATGTAAATGCACTTGAAACAACTAGCCAGTCTACCTTATGATATCGCTCAAGTCAAGTTTTGTAGAGCTGAGTCCATAAAGTTTAAAGTAATTTATTAACTAAAAAAATAATAAATTCTTATTTCTTCTGAGAAATTTAAAGAAAAGAGTGCAGCGATCGATTTATTATTTGGCATTGAGTTTAAAAAGGTGATCTCTCCCTCACCTTTTATTTTTCCAAATTACCATTGAAGCAAATGGAAAGAAAATGATTCAACTCAACAAATGTGAACAAACTAAAACTTTTTGCCAATGACATCTAAACTCCATTTTTATTTCCAAATGATAAATATCAGTGACAACAATTGAAGAGAAAAAAATTTTAATGTTGAAATTCTACTTTAAATAAAATTCTGCTGATTTTGTTTTTTCGTTTTCTCTTTCAATCAAAATATTTGACTCTTCAAACGTCAAAAGCAGTTGGCGTTGTTCAAACATTTTATAAAATTGCATAACTGACGTCAATTGATACTTCAACAGCCATTTATTATAGGCACAGTCACGTGATCCATGTCTGAGACGGCGCAGCGTGACTAGATAGACATCACAAGCCCTAATTTAGTATAAACATGACATTTAATGTTGAAAGGTATCTGAATATTAAATAATCGTTAAAAGAGGAAGTATCAAAATTTTCATAGAATGAAAGGGGAAAAAATACCCCTCATTGTTACGCAACTTGATTTCCACTTTTTTTTATCCCCCACTGTAGTCTTAAAACTACCTTTCCTTTTTTTTACGTTAACTGTTTGTTGTTATTGTTGTTCTTAAAAAGCTTGAGGGCATTGTTAGCCCTTACATTAACCAAACCAAAAAGCATTTAAAAATCATAATACAACACAACTAACATTATATTTACACGCTATTTTGAGATGGAGAATACAAACACTGTATATTGGTATTACGAAATACATTCGCAGATAAAAATGTGACTGTAATTTGCAATAGTAAAATTATATCAAAAACAATGTTAGAAAAACTACAGTATGCCTTTGTGTAACACCAAATCTTAGTTCTAAAGTAAACTGCACTTGCAACCATTTCAAACTTATAGTCATTACAGCTTAAGACTTAAGTTATAAAGTTAGCTAAAGGCGATTACGGACCTAGTTTAAAGCAGGATCAAGATAAAGGTCCTTTGTTAATGACAAAAGAAAATCATAAAAAAGAAGCAAAATTTGTATAAAAGAATCTAAAACGATTTAAGTCTTGATTTCTTGGCTTGCTTGGACAGGTAGCAATTAGCAGCTATGATTAATGGTTGTCCTATATTATATGAAACAGCAGCAAGTAAGCAGCATCCTTCCCTCTACCACCCCATTAACATGTATTCTAAAGAGAAATGAGAAATCCACATCTCCACCCCACACTATCTCTCCATTAATTTCTTTTCTAAACTGACAAAAGTTTTTTAAGACATCTAAATAAGACCCCACCCACTTGAACCACCCGTTAAAGCCCCCCTCTCTCCTTACCCACCACCATATTCATTCATAGTAGCTGTCAACAGCCAAAAAACACTTCAAGGAGCCATTTTTCTCAACAACATGACTGCCATTGGTCAACAAAGAATTTTTTTTTTACTGTTTTAACATTTTAACTATTTTGTTAAAACATTTCATGAATGGACATTAAGATAAAAAGGTCCATAAAGTTGGCGTTTTATTATATTTTTTTAAATATATATAAACATAAAATGTTTACTGCCAAATGGAAACAAAGAGTATACGACTACTGTATGCTTATGTGCAAAAATGAATAAACTAATTGTTAATGGTGAAATCAACAATGCACTTATATTGTGAAAGTTTAGTGTGCATATTCTTTAACAACTTTTAAAAAACAAAATACTTAAAAAAAATCATGATAATTTAACTCAGTTAATAAATATTAAAATGCCAATTAGTTTATGAGAAAAATTCAAGAAGAGAGAAAACAATGTTATCTAAATGAAAATGTCTTTGGAACTCAAAGAAGTTATGACAAATATGCGAAAGTTAATTAAAATCCGAGTCGATTCTTGAAAAGTAACAAACATATCAAAATAAAAAAGAAAAACATTTTCAACTTTTCGCATTTGGGTCTTTTGAATTTTGGCTTTGGTTCAATATGGCTAAATAGTCCATAACAGCAGCGCTCTCATAGCTTTAGGTTTGCGGTCAACATTAACCGTTTTTTAAACTCCCCACTCAACAAAATTCCCATAAAATCCAGTCTCAAGTTTCATTTCTTAAAAGTCACTAGCAAGTTAGTAACTAAGCATGCCCAGAGTTCCATACAGTATTCCACAGTCACCAATAAAACTTATTACGCAAAGCTTTAAGCAAACATAACCAGCTGCATTAATACAGTACAGTAAAGTGTAGGCAACAAGCATTTTCAAATAAGCAGCATCCTCAAATACAGTACAGTATATGGACCCATAGGCTGCAATGTAATTCATCACCGCCAATGGAAACCACATGGCCGACGCAATGACTTTTTAACGGTAGCCCAAAATGAAAATAAGGATGGTTATATAAACGCTAGGATAGAGTTGAAGAGGGTGTTTCTGCCATACACATTAAGATGGGTGGAACGTTGCCACCCACTTAGTCCCTCCAATTCTTTCTTTTTTTTCGCTTTCTTTCTCCTGGAAACGCCATTAAAAGTGAATATAAATAGTAAATCAGGCCATCTTTTAACCATATCAACATAAGAAAGTACATTGAAGACAGAAAGTTCACTCGACTTACAAATTCAGCTTAAATACAATTATGGAAACGTCAACTAAATTAACTTTACAGTGTGTAATTACAAGTTATAAATACGAAGAAAAAAAAAAGTTCTCAATTTGTTAACTTTATAAAAAATAAAAGTTAAAATGAATGTCGCCATTTTGGTATCAAAGGCATCATCACCTTGTCTAATGTTTTCATCCTCTTTTTTTTTCTATTCCGGTTATCAATTCTTGGTAAAAATTCTTTTCCCTCTCGTAACCTCAAAATGTAAGCACTATACAAGTTAAACTGAAACGAAGCCACATTATAAGCATGTGAAATTACGTCATATTTAAGATTCCTTAAATACTCCTTTATAACTTTCAATTAAACTCCTATCTCATTTTTTTCCACAAATTTAAAAAAAAAAACACGCTGCATTAGTCACACAGTTAGATGGACAGTTAAATCTCGAAACAGCTGCTCCGATTCCTCGACTATTTTTCAACATTTTCACTGCACCTTTTTCTCGCTTTGAGAAAAAAAATTAATAATGTAATTAATTTCCAGGAAAAAATTTCAAATCAATTAGCGACTGTCTACCTTGTGATTCACTCGACAATTTTAACTCCGTCACAATTAAACTACCACATTTTTCGGAAAAGAAAACATTTTAGGGTGTAAAACAATAATAAAAAAAAAGCGTTCAACGCCACGAGCTGACGTCACGTATTCACGTGTTGGCTCAGTAGTGTTGTTTGTGCTTGGTTTACTTTGAGACATAACACATTCAACATGTTTACAAACAGAAAACTCTTTAAAGAAGAGCAAAGTTTTGCCACCAACGTATATAAAACTTTTTAAACTACACAGTACAGCATCTTTTTGTAACTTTCAACATCAATTTTAATAGTCTTCCTCAAGTCTAAACCAAGCATGCCTAATTAACTAATAATTTATATTAGTTTTATCAAATTAGCTTCGTTATGAAATTCAAATATTCACCATTGAACATAATGCGAAATAAACAAACTCATATAGTGAAGTAACTGGTGTTTACATTAAAATAAAATTCCAATCGCTGACGTTTAATTTAAGCAACAATATGGCTTGAGAGAGTAAGTTGATATTGAACAAAATTTCGATACTAATTTTAACTTTATTGCGTTATTTCTCAACAACAAAAAACGCTGCAGAATCCCAGTCACTTTAAAACAGAAAACGTATTTATTATATTCCTTGAAATTAAACCAATTGTGCAATGCCATACCAAGTTAAAAACAGCAATTTATATCTTTTTTTTTTCTATCTAAGAAGATGTCAACAAAATACAAGTAATGACTAATGAAAGCCCGTAAGATGGCGGTAACATTTCCAGACCACCCCGTTTCAACCATGTTAATGTAACTCCAACATTATAATTATATTTTTTTAACATTAAATTAAGGAGTGCTTTTAAGCAATTAAATGCATTGTTATTAAATAAAAATATCGTAATTACATGTTACATAGTACATGTCCATGCAAAGTATCTATTGCTTATCAAAATGATGATGCCATCTAAAAACAAATACGTCGATAGTATAAAAAAGCAATTACTTAACTTGCATCATTCATATCACAATAATAAATTTTAAAGCAACTTCAGATAGAGGGAGAAAAAGCAACAGCAACAATTCATTAACCAAACAAAAAAAAAATACTAATTAGAGCTGAAGTTATAACTGGCCACAAATTTCACGCCATTTGACTATTACAATGCAAACTAACTTATATAGTTTACGTTACAAAATAATCATGATTTAAGTTGATATCATTGTTGTCAATAAAGAAAGAAGCCTATCCTCTCAATAAACCAGCCAAACAAAATATTTTAAATAATAAATAAAGATAAATATAAAAGGTGTAGCAATAAAGAAAGACTGGAATTAGGAAGAAATAATAATAGTTAAGCCAAAACTGGTAAATAAAAAAGGTGGCAAAAATAATAAAGACAAATAATTGAAACGTAAGTTTTGAATATTTGAGAGATGTGGTGAGATGAGAGTGAAAAGATAAGGTTACTTCTCCACGAATCCACCCCCATCCATTCCATTACATCTCATCTCATCCCATCCCATACCAATCCTCCCTTTTTAGATGTGGATTAAGAGAAAAAGATCTCTTCACCATCACTATTTATAGATCAAAGTCATGTGAATTGTTAACGACGAGATGAGGAGAAGTTAAAAAGTTAAGGGGGCTTGGAAAGTGATCAATCATCCCCACCCCACCCCTTATAAAAAGAGCACATGTGTAGAAACGAAAAGATAAAGATGGGGGAGGAGGGGGGACAGAGAGAGAGGCTAAATGAATTTGCTTCATCCCAGGCAGTTGATTTCAAAGCCATTAATGGATACAATCGGCGACCAGTAGAAATGTTTACAATGCGAAACTACATTTATTTTTGGATCGGAAATCGGTTCTACACTAGGGGTAGGGAGTTAAGAGCTAAGAGAGAAGAAGATGTGGGTGGAAAAAAAAAAAATGACGGATGCTCGCATAGGCCAAAACGATATGCTTAAAAATGAAGAAGATGAAAAAGAAATAGGAGGAGGCAGCTGACGACAGACGACTTCCAATCCGATGAGATAAAACAACTTTTTATATCAGACCATATACAGCGAAATTATGTACGGATCTCATTTCTTTTAAGCATAGGCACAAATATACTCAACACTCTAGGTAACCATTGCGCATACAACGTAAACATTTCCCATAGTACAAAAATGTTATGATTAATAACAAAATAAATTCTAAAAATAACAGTAACACAAAAATGTTGCAAAATAATAAATTACGGTAAATCCGGCAACTTTAATAAGCAATTTTAAAAATAAAAAGAGCTGATAAAATCCTCATGTACGTGCCCATATAATTACGAATTACGTAATAACATCAAATAACACCCGACACTTTCCTTTAACTTAAACGAATAAATGATTACTAAGAAAAAATATCAAACAATTTTCACTAACGTCATCAACACCTGGAGACTAAACATTTCTTAACCCAAAGCTAGATAATTTACAATAAATTATATATTTAATGGAAATCAGTGATTAATTATACGAATTCCAGTATAATTTAACCAAAAGCAATTAGCTCAAACTTCAAAATGATTTTCAAATAGCTAATAAAACACCTATTGTACATACTGTACTGTAATATCAATTTCAATTTAACAACGGTCTTTTTCTATTACATAATGACATTTGGAGTGACAATTGTGTTGAACTTATTTTCTTTTATGACATTTACTGTATGTTATCAATTTACTAGAGTTTCTCAAGTCACAGATACCGTTATGTGACAGACAACAATACTATAGTGTATTTATATGCCAGAAATACTGTATAAACATAACGTAACAGCGTTAAATATGCAAAAATGTGGTTGAACTTTAGCTTATTATTTTAAGCTACAGGGCAAGATCGTCATGGAATAAGTACGAGTAGATTGTAGACTTTCATTCACGTGACCCAATAACATATAACGCCATTCCTAACCATTAAAATGAATTTATTTTTTCCGTTTAGTAACAGATACTAAAAATGTAAATATGGCTAACTTTGTACACAAAATTTGCATACTAAAATTTTTCGGGAAAATAGTGATGTTTTTATTTTGGTACTTTTTCTCTTTATTTGTTAGGGGGAAAATCATCCGCGATGACGTCATCTGCTGTTTATATTGTAGATTTCACGCGATTGTCAAAACAACATAGACGTTGAGAAAAAAGACGATAACACAGAAAATAACGTTGTAAACAAAAACCTACGGTTCCACTTAACGCTTAATAGAATTGTATTAAGCAAAGTTCACACGATTCAACCCAAAAGAAAAGAAAAAATAATTTTACAAACATTTTTTTTGCTCTGCTAATTTCGCATTTAATTAAATACAAAAGAAAAAAAAATTATAACTTTTCAAGAAAAGTAATTACAATAAACAGCAATATAAACTTATGGCGGAAAATAAGTTACAAAAAAAATACGTTATGAAAAAAAAACCTACTAATCATTAATTACACACTTAAAACCTACAACTAAAAACAATTAAACCAAATAATTAATTACATCAATAAGTTTCTCTAATTTAAAACTCGAATGACGTCATCATATTTTAAACAGTTCAAAAAATGTGTTTAATGAAATCGGTTAATTTTTTGTAGTGACGCCACCTGATTTTCTGTTTCACCCAATCATGTGCTAATAATTTACTGATAATAATTCGATTGAACTTGCCTAAAGTTACGAGGTTCTCTCCCTTCATTTCAATATGTACAAAAAAATTAACGAGTCTTGTTTTTCCAGATAATATTTGGCTTATTATTGCTTGTCGTCTGTTTTCACACATTTCAAATCACAACCAATTTTCCATAATCTATGTACCCCCTCAATTTATGCCCCACAGTCAAAATATTCACCCATATACAACTTCTTTCTCTCAACCACACACTAACTCTACACCAAAAAAAAAAAAAAACATTTTTTACTCGAACCACCCTTACAGATTGAAAAAAAATCAGTTTTTAATGCTTTTTGTTTCTCACTTTTCAATTTGCATTTAATTTCATTATTACTCAGCAAAATGTGATCACACAGAGTAATAACTTTTTGTACTGATAAAATAACAATTAGTTTTGTTTCCTTCAGACAACAACTCCCATCGTCTTTAACCCCCTCACCCACTCACCCCCTACAACCCACCCCTCACCACATCATAAATGATTTTTACACCACCGTATCTAAGTTACAATACCAATACGTTTCCCACGCTATCAAAATCAAATTTTCCAATTAGATTTTTCATCTTTTTAAGGAAAGAAAAAATGTAAAAATACTTTTAAAAATAAAAAAAAATTATATTTTCAAATACGGTATATGTTATGTTTATTTAATTTTAGTTAAAAATAAATACAGTAATAATAAGTAAAAGAAGGGGGGTAAAATGAGTAAAAATCTAATTAGTTTGACTGATTTAGAAATGTAAACAAGTGATGGAGGGAAATGTTGAGTGACACTCAAAACTAATTTGGATTTAGTATTTTGAAAAAAAAAATGACGTTTCTAACGAGGTGAGAGTAAATGGGTGGATGGGTGTATGAATTAATAACCACCCACCCACACTTTTGCCTTAAAATCCTTCAAGACATCATGTTGAATGGCCCAACTGGTAAGTTTTTCTACCGTTCAGATAAGAACGGGAACAAATTTAAGGGATAGTTAGTTGTCGAGGGTTGAAATTTAAAAGAAAGATGAGGGGGTGGGATGACATTTCCATTTGGCAATGAGTTAACTCTCCACATTTATCCCCTCCCCATCTCTCTCTTCGCATTCAATTCAACTTAGCTATGATGGATGGATTATTTATTCATGATTTTTCCTTTCGTTTCATCTTATATTTCCCAAAGAAAATACGATTCTTTACGATTTTGGTCGACAGCAACTAACTAAACAGATTGAAAATCATGTACAACTTTCGGTCCAAATCTCATCAACGACCATCAATACAGTTTTTTTTTTCCTTTGATTAAAATAAGGTGATGCCGTTTTGCTTATACAGTATAATGAATTTCATTACTTTGTATTAATTAACCAACATAAAAAACAAAGGTCAAAGAAACAATTAAAGGATGTTCTTTCCTCAACCATAAATACTACTTTTCTACATTTTTACAGAATTAAATATTAAATTATTCAATCTTCTTAATAACTACAGCAACAATAGCCATAAACTCCTCAAATCAAATTTACTAAATAAAAGTTACTCGACTTTAATTCTTCAACAATTTAAACAGATTTAAATTCCTCAAACTTTTGTTTTTGGATCAATGAATTGCTAATTGCTTAGATAAAACTAAAAAAACATTAACAAAATTGTCTTAAAAACTTAAAATACCATAAAAAGTCAATTTCTTTGTGCATCGTCTGTTTTGACAAATTTATCTGACATTTTACTCTTATGGACACAATCATTCAAGCACCACTAAGTTTTTTGATAATGAAGGCAACATCCGGTCACTTTAAAAATAAATAAAAAATTCTTGATTTAAATTTTATTCCTATCACATTTTCCAGCATTTTTTTTTTTGTACTGTCTTTGTCCACGATGGCTACACTCTGTTTGTTGCCAAGAATTTCATGACGTTACAAATCAAGAAATTTAAAAGAAAAATAATAACTTGAAAGAAATAAATAAGCTTAACAGTATAACAATTTAATTGTCCGGTCTATATACAGTATATAATATATACAGCATATCAACAAATATTTAAAAGTCATTTTTATAAACAAGCCGTCACTTTTTATGGCTTCAATATATAATGTTATAAGCCAAGTAATTTCTAAACACCAACCAACCTCTTGTGATTTTGTCTTATTTTTTTTTTTGACCCGATAAAACAGGTGAATACCATAATAATAATCGTCATTTAAGTTTTTTTTATGAATTTTGATTCGGAAAAACAATAAACACGAACAAGTACATAAAAGTTAGTGGAAAAAGTCGTTACATTTTAATTGGCCAACAAATTGGTCAACTTTAAACCAAAGCAAATAAAAAATTAAGGGATAAAAGTGGGTGGATTATAAGAGAAGAAAAATTCCCTGTATATTATTCCTCCCACAGTTAATATAAAAAAAACTATTCCCACTGATACCTATTTCTTTTCCCATTCTCCCAACATTTCTTTTTTCACTACAAGAACATCATTACAGATTTCGCAGGTGTGTTTTTTGCACTGTTGAAAATGACATTAACTAATTTTCCTATTTTAATAGCTGCTATATTTGAAGAAAAAAAATAATTTCCACCCACTAACAAACGCCTACTTCATACTTCAAACCCACATAATGATAGCAATCAATATCCGTTTTATTATTTGCCACCGATACTTCTAACTCATCCTCCTAAGTTAGATACACAGTACTTGTATGGAATAAAAACTTTACATAAAGTTAAAATAAAAAAAGGTGGCAAAAGTTGATTCTAGCAACTAATCATTTCGCTATCAGTTTCCCCAAAAAAAATTGACATGATTGTAATGCATGTTCATTTTAGATTTCATCAAATAAGGCAAACGTGTAAAAACTTCAAATCAACTACATAAATATTTGATAAAGCAGTAATATAACTTGTAAATAAAAAAATGTTAATAGAAAGGATTTTTATTGTCAAATGCCGGAGGGAAACAACGCATAATTTAGTTACGGCATAGTTAATGCATCGAATATTAAAATAACCAAAAAACCAATCTCAATTTTATTTGACAATCGACTATTTTAATTCTACACTGATCAATCCTTGTCAACTTCACGTCATTTTATTCAACAACAAAAAAATCTAAAAACTGCATCAAGTTAAATCATACTGTATAATAGAACTAGAATTAATATGACTATAGTCATTCCATTCATCCATTGCAAGTGGACGCTTGGCCTTCAAGTAACCGCATCATTTAATCTAACTTAGGAGCTACTTCAACAAAACTTATCAAAAACTTGAAAAATTAAAAACTAGATGCATTTCTATGAATAAACGTACAAATGATTAGAAAAGGAAACTTTAACGGAAATTCCATTCAACTCATTCAGTCGTTGACTTCCATTAGTCGGCAACATGGCGTCTTTTAATAAAAGAGCGACTCCGACCGACCTTCATTCGTAACGTTACTCAATGACGTCACCAAGGACTTTCGGTGTGCGAAATTTTACTTTTTTTTTTTGCTTTGTCTGTTTCTGTATTTCAAGATCATCCTCATTAAGATGATGCAGGCGAAGACGTATGTTGGTAGATGGGGGTGTAAACTCGGTGGGAGGGGAGTGAACGTCACCTTCACATGCTACTTGTTTTTGTTTAAATAGCCCATCTGTAATATTGTTATTACGTAACAAAACTTAGAAGAACAAAACTGATTTTATTCTTTTAAATCTTAAAAAAATTAAAGAGTGTAATAATGAAATTAGAAAAAAGTGCACTGGGTGGAAAGCATGTTGGTTTGAAATGGTAATGATGTTGCGTGTGTGTGTGTGCATTTGTGTGTGGTTTTCGTAGATCTCACCTGAAAACCGTCTGTTGTTAAATGTTTCACCTCAGCCTCCTTCCTTTCCATTCATTCAGGGGTCTTCCGTTCAACCTAAGGCTGAGAACACGTGGCTCTTTCGCCCAAGCTCGCCCCCCTTAACAAAAAAAAATGACACGTGACCTTCCCACTAAGATTGGAGAACGCGCTCTCCTAATTTGATCACGTAAGGCCAAAAAGGAGGTAAATATTAAGCAATTTCCCCTGGACCCCCTCCCCTTATTATTATACTATGTGCCAAAACATAATAATTTTGCCATATAATAACATAGAATCGAATAGGAAATAAAAAGACTTCATCGTAAATCCGTAATGGTAGTAGTGGAATACCAGAAAATAGTAAAGTGAATGTGGCCAACTGAATATTTTTACTGAAGAAGAAAGTAGCAAAAAAAAAAACTGTAAATACAGGAAAAGCACAATAATTTCTTCGCTCTAAATTCGAAGAAACTTGTGTAACGTCAAAGTATACTAAATTCAAATGTTTAATTATTATTTCACTGAATAATTGAACGCGTCGTACATTTTAATCAATCTAAAAAGAGCAAGGCTAACCTCAATTAGTTTATAAAACTACAAATAAAAAAAACTGTTAGTATCAAGTTACAATTTTTAAGTTGTTGTTTGGTAATCGGTTATCAAAAAAATTAAGAATAAGAAACCCAGAGGAAAGTGATGTGGTCAAGTCTATTATTTTTAAATCCAGTTTAGTAAATTAATTTATAGACTTCAAATAGACAATAGATAACCTTGATTTGTAAGCTAAAAGATTATACGCTTAGATTTGTAATTTATTAGTTGAAATTTTAATTTGCAGCAGCATAATGCCGTCAATATCAAAATAAGTCTGACAAATAAATTACATTAAAAAATACGTTAACAGAATTTTATTGTTAAAATTAAACCACAGCTGAATAATGGTTTACCGGATCAAACAAGCTACAGTAATGTCTGCTTAATTTTTTAAAATAAAAGTTTCGTAAATTTTACTAATTTTGTTTTTATAAAATGTTGATAAAATCACAATAAATGTCAGTCGACCTAAATTTACAACCAATTAACCAATCAGTAAGCATTTAAATTTGCTGCTTCAAGTCTCTTGGATTACTAACTTACTGGTCCTCTAAATTTAAACTCTTAATTTCAAATGTAATTATTTGAAGATAACATGTCCTATAAATGTGCGCATAATACGCTGAACAGATCGATGAGAATTGCAACATTAAATGTAATTAACGGCCTCTGCCATTGCCTAGCTATTAGCAGTTTTCTAATGACATTCTGAAGTTAAGGCCATTAATGGCCAAATGTTGTTTTCAATGAACATAAACACTAATTCGTTATAAAGAAAATGTGCCCGAGGAATTAATGTAACCAACGAGACAATTCAAACAGCTCCCAGTTCCTTGCCAACATTTTTAAAAGCCAAAACATACTCGAAATTATATTTTTTCTACCGATTAAAATTTGGGCAGGACTCACAAGTGACGAGGGCATAATTAACCTAAGTGTTAATAGCCTTTAGACAAAAAAGTAAACTATAATGACAATTTTCTCCATCACAAAATGTCCACACAAACAAAGGCTGGCCCTTTAAGATCTTTTAAAGATTTTAATAATAATAAAAAAAAGATATTTAAGAAAAAGCCGTTCGCACTTCCTTTCAATTTGTATTCCAACATAGCAATTGTCCTCATTTATTTATTCTCTCCACATAAAGACAGAGAAAAAAAATAATACTGTAAATAAAAACAGATGGCGAAAAAATATTTTAACATAATTCATAATGGTTAAATTGCATTTGAAGCAGACGAAAATCACTCAAGTACGGAATTTATCCTCCATGCATGAATGAGGTGGAAAATAAAAAAAACTAAAGAGATTATTCAGAAACATTTCAATAATGTTTTTTTTTTTTTTTTGTATTTTGTTTAATTTCTCAACATATCATTAAATTTAATGCATTTGAGTGACAATTTTTAAGTCGTTATAATATTTTTACGATTTCGACCAAAGTAATGAAAAAAGTTTTAATATATTTTTTTTCATTATTAGTATAATAATTTGTTTTAAAATTCAGTATACATCTCATAAAATTACTTCAAACGACAATTTCCTTGAGTAATTTTTATTTTTTTGACAATTTAAAAACCGTATATATTTTTTTAAATCTAAATAAACAAAATAATTGTTTCAAGACTCATTTAACAATGCCATTAAATTAATATTATATCCATTACAAAAACCTACATTTAAAAACGTAATTTTTAAATTTGAAATTGTCTCATTTACCATTTGGAAATAAAATTAAAGCAAGCGCTTACTTATGTCAAATTAGCTCTTAAAGCTCATTTACATAATAAAGAAAATTTGCATCAACTACTTGGTTTAAGTTGTCTTTGTATGTATAGCACATTTAAAAATCATATTTCGAATTAAGTATCTTAGCGCTATTTAATTATTCAGCTCAACCAATTAATTAAAATGCTGAAAAGCTCGCTGACTGAAATAGCCATTTAAATTTAACTAATTAATGACGTCATTGAACTTTTTTTAATGTCAGCAACGACCTCCCTTTAAAATAACTACAATTTAAAAAGTTTAAGCTAAAATGTTCTTAATTTTCTTCAACAAAAACGAAAAAAAAAATTAAACAAAAAAAAGTAACTTTTTTTTGCACATTTGGCGCGTGTCGCGGTTGTCCTTAAAAAGTCTATCAAAAACAGACTGTGAAAAAAAACATCTCTGTTTTTTTATGCTAGTCCAACCAAAATTACTAAAAACTCATGCCTTAACCCTCCTCTACTCCACACACCACGTATATTCTCCATTTTTTAACCCCTAAACCTAGGGTTTTTTATTACATATTTTTTTCAACACAGTCTCACTAAACTACAGTAGACATGAGCAAACTACAACTCGAGAGCCTTTTCCAGTACCATATCCAACAATAACAAACAAAATGCTAAAAAAGATGTTCAAAAATCTAAAAACTTTTATTACAACAGTTTTCTTCCATTTCTAGACTGGCCTTTTTCAGCACCAAAACAAATTTCCGATTACACACCGTATTGTATTTTTCCGAAATTTTCTTTTTACTGAAACTACAAACAAGTCAATTGTACACTTTTGGTACTGGAAACGTTCTGCACTCAATAATTTTATGACAACGATTTGGAAATTTAAATGGTTTATGACGCCAGCTACACTGTATAGAGCAAAGTCATTTGACATTAATCCCTTCAACCATTCAATGAATACCGTACCAGTTTATAAAGCACCACAAATTAGAAATTTTAAGCTGAAGAAAAAGTATAATGCTACATTTTCAGCTATCTAGATTTATTACAGTATTGGAATCTACAAATTGAAAAATCTGACATTTACTGTAGCTGACATCGCAAAATGTGAACTTCACTAAGAAAAAAAAAACTCCAATTATCAACAATGTGCCGATTTCTTCAATGTTATTACAGTACTATAATATTTTTAAAAAATAATTTCAAAATAACTCTTAATTGGCATTGGGTTGAATCTCTATACAAAAAAAAAGTTGAAAATCAAAAGAATAAAAAGGTATTCAAAGAATCTCAAACCGCATGCTATTTAGACATAAACAATGATCAAAAATTAGTACACAGAGCTATGTTTAAACTATTCATCTATCGTGGGAATTTTGATTAAAAACAATCTTGAAAGAATTATTAACAAGCGTTGATAAAATAAAATTAAAACGCTCGTTTTTCTTGAATTAAATGCAGATGGGGCACATATTTAATTGTTATCTCAAAATTCTTTAACATAATCATCTCATTTTTTTGGCTTCATATAAAAATAAATTAAGTGAATGTGCACTAAATAATATCAAACATCATTCCTAACTTATTGGTTTGAAATTAACTGCATGTAATTTAATGTTATAATTGGTGTTATGTTTTCCTTGGAGCTTTACTGGATTGGGAAAAACTGCCAATTTCACAATCTAGCAGACGATATTTTCTTCCTCTAAATTGTTATTTTGCCAGATGCGATCACATATTTGTTATTTTAGCAATTAATCATTAGCTACGTCACGGCTGGCAAAAAATATTAAGTTATATTATAAACATGGATGTTGGTAAAAGGGGCAAAAAAATGGTCGCCCCTTTGCCTTTCTCATCTCTTTATAAAAACTACAAAGTGGAAGTTGAAAAATTGTTTAAAGCAAAATGCAGTTTGGCACAAGCTTCATTAAGCAAAAGACCAAAATGCCAGTAACTTAAACTGTTAAGATAGATGGCGCTACTTGTCTTTCGGATGACTTCTTTCCCACTTTTATTTGTTTTATTTTTTTAAATCACTAAAATAATACAAAACGTGTGATGCCATAATAAACGCTTTTTATTAAACAATATTCTTCACTTGCTAAGCTTTAATTTGATTTATAGTAAGATGTGCGATCTTCATCGACAACGCCCCCATCTATTAAGCTAGATAATTTTTCAAATACTATTGTAATAAAAAATGTCCTAAACTTCCTGGCAAAATAAGAAAAAAAAATGCATTTACATAAATATAAATGACGGAAAATGTTAGAAAATTTCAATGGCGTATTTCCTGCCATTTAAAAAAATGTTTTTGTTTGATTGAACAGCGTTAAGAAAAAATCATTTTACAAACAAAAAATTAAATAACTTATTTTCCTGGTACCAAATAAAACCTTAGGGGATAAAAAATTGAAAATTAATTATGTAAACATGATAATTGTTATGAAAGACGGAATCACGTTTTCCATTCACTTTCCAAAACAAACATTTTTTTTTCCCTTACAATAAAAAAGTCTCCTCTGGAGTTTTACTGCAGTACATAACGATGATTTTTATTTCTATGAAGGTGAAACAGAAAGTGAAAATGTAAAGAGCAAGAGTGATGTTGGAAATTACGTCTAAATATAGAGCTAAATTGGCCGCAAGCCCATCCACATCAGTAAAAAAATAATCTCTTATTTTTAATTCGCTTTTGATGGAAAAGAAGCTGATGCACGTGCAGTTAAATGACGTCATCGTCGATGGCATCCGGTTTCATCAGCAAAAGATTCGTCATATAACAATCTTTATAAAAAAGTCTTCATTACCATCATCCTAAAACTTCCTTCGTCTTAAAATAAAATTCTCGCATATTTTCTACATTTTATAAACAACATCTCACTAAACTACACTACAGTACATCCCTCTCCTACCAAAATGATATCTTTGCACATTTCATCTATTTAAAAAGCCAAGGAAAATTATACCAATAGAGAGATAAGCGCAAACCAAAAAAAAAAAATAATAACTGCTGTACAGTATGTGCTCGATTAAAAAAGCACAAGTACATCAGAAATTCAGAATACACTGGTTTCCAATCTCCCTTATATTCTATAACATTTCGCTTAATAAATGAAAACATAATCTACAAGTACATTTACGTGAACATTTATAAACTCTTGCTATTCAGGCTGCTTTAATGATGTCCCATGGGTGCACCAATCATAATTAAAAACAGCATTCACAATTCATGTTCGTCCAAACCATTAATTGCAATTAAATATTGTATTCTCAAGTGATAAATACTGTACTTTTGCTGAATAAACTCGTGTGGATTTGTATGTTACATCAATTAACAATAACTTACAGTGCCGGCGACGATGTTCGTGCCACAATAAAATACCATAATTACATAATAAGCAAAATGAGTCAATTACCTGTTTAAACTGTTCTTCAAATGACCAGTTCTGTGGATTATCTGAGCCCTGTGGTTGTGTTGTAGAGCCAGGTGAGGCATTGGACGGTGGACTGGAAGCCATAGACGATGGCATTGTAGGTGTAGGTGATGAGTAATTAAGTATTTGTCCTGAGGCCCCAACTCCAGTAGATGCAGGTGAGGAAGTTGTTCTCAATGATTCTGCAGTTCCGTTTCCTCCGTTTCCAGTTCGGTGATGATGCAAAAGTGAATGATAGTGATGAGTTGGTCCCAAGAATGCTTCTCTTCTTTGAATTTCCCGATGCATTAACTCGTTTCGGACTTTTAATCCGCGTTCAATATCTTCTTGTTCTTCTAATTCGTGTTGTTTAAGTCTGGATAAAACTTCCGCGTCTGCATCATCAGCGCGAATTCTGTTTTTTAAAGTTCCACCGCCGCCACCACCACCGCCACCACCACCACCACCGCCGCCATCTCCATCGAGATCGGAATCCATATCCGATTCATTTAGCATATCTTCTTCGTCTGGATTGGACTGGAATAATTAAAAGAAAATTTATTAGAAACTCAGACACGACATTTAACAACATTTTCAAATCGTTAAATAGTCGTTTTTTAAACATACGCTTAAAAAGTTCATAAAAATATGAAATAAATAAACAAAAATTATTATGGCCATATATCAAGCCCAAAAAAAATACTAATAAAAAAAATTGCACACTAAAAATTTCCATTTAAAAAACTGAGTAAAGTTCAAAACTTGGTTGAATCGAAATCCACACTTAAAAATATTTGAAGAGATATTAAAATACTGTACAAGTGGTCTAGAAGAAAGAAAGGTTAAAAACAAAGCGCACCCCATACCATCGCAACCCCCACTCCACCACCTTTACTCATCGATCCGATTGGTATTCTAACCGAGTTTAACCTGCTGTCATGAAAAATAAAACTAAACTATAAAATACATTAAAAATGTACTGCAAGTTATATAAAAAAATTCCTCGAGAGAAGGAGGTAAAATAAGAGTGGGAGGTTTATATCTCTCTCATTTGTATCGTTCAAAATACACCTAAATTAGACGTAAAAGTGCACCTCGTTCATTTCCCCTTCTCTACCCCCCCCCCCCCCCAAATACACACAAAGCTATATTAAGTATTAAAAGTAATAAAAAAAAACCAAGTCGTGACCTTATGAAAATAGCATGCTAAAGACGAACGCCTTTATTTTCGGGTTATAAAAATTAAGTCGAATTTAATAAGGAAAAAAAAATAAACATCGTTTTATTGATATTACACGAATAATTCATAATCACTCGTTTAAGTTGGAAAACCAGCTCATGAATAAACTTAAGACTTCTTAACATGATTTCACTAGCAACTAATAAATGCATGCAAATTTCCAGTCAATTATTTATTTAAAAAAAAAAGAAAATTCATAATATGCGCAAGCATGACCCGTTTTATATAAAACAACCCCGTGGTCAAACCAATTGTTATTATAAAACCATATCGCAGCACCCATTATATGCAATTAGCCCATCATTAAAGATGATATGAACCGCAAAAATGTTGATCGCTGGCTTACCAGAATAATAGTACCACTTAAATGAGATATTATGAAACTTTTTCCATATAAAATACACAAAAGTGCAATAATTTCAATACATCACAATAATAGCAAATTAAAAAGATTTGTTATTGTATGTGAGTGCCAAATTAATGCAAACCAAAATCAAAATTATCATCAGAAGCACCCACAGGCCACTTTTATTACATTTTAATATGCACATAAATACAAATCAGTAAGAGCACAAATAACAAAAATACCAAAAAAGACCGTGCATTGCGCAAGAAAACAAAGGGAGCTCCAGTTTTCTCTCTCTCTCTCTCACTCGATGGATAGGATAGGATAGAATGGAAATAGACATATGTAATTTATCAAATGAATATTAACGACATTGCGTATAATAATGGTAATTTATTGTCTCCGAGGAATTATACTAAATTAAACAAACTTATTACTTTTTAAAAAAACGAAACAAATATGCAGAGAAAGCAAGTGAGCTCAAAAACCCAGAGTTTTTATTGCAAAATCAGAAAAACAATGCTATAAAAATGAAACGGTAGATTTAAAGGTATAGACATAATGGGTGGAGTGGGTGGAAGAGAAAAATGCCATTGGAAAAAATATAAAGGCTAAAGTAAAGTCGTTGGCAAAAAGATTTATTGAATTGAACAAGGGAAATTCCATTCAAAGCCAATTGGCGTTTACTTTCAGCCAGTTTCACGCTGAGATCTCGAATTATTTAACAATGAATTATGATATCATATATATGAAAAGTAACAAAATATTACAAGTTCTTCTTCATGTTGTTGTTTTTTATTTATTTTTATTTATTTATTCATTTTCATTCGCTCTCCTCTCTTTCACAATAAAAAAACTTATTTCAAGATGCAAAAATTTTAAACGTGATGAGAAAATTTTTCTTTTCAATGACCGTTTATTTATATATTTATTTATAAACCTTTTTTTTTTAGTTTTTGCCTCCTTTAAAGTAGGGGGTGGGGTGTAAACAACGTTAATTAAAGTTATCATCGTCGAAAGCGATTTTCTAACATGAAATCTAGCCATATATAAATATGGTAATCGGTCATTTTGGAATTTTTATGGGCCGGACGTGCGACCGACCGCTGAGAACAACTTTCAGTTTTAATTTCCAAACAAAATCTTTTTCTTATAATAAAAAATATATTACAAATATAAATAAATATCAATTTTATATAGCCTCACTCTCTCAAGGCTTGTTTAGTGAAGAACTAAAAGAGGGGGGTGAGGGAGTGGGAGGCAATCGTTTATCAAAATGTAAGTGGGGGAAAAAAGATGAAGAGAAACAAATTGTAGATTGAAAAATCACGCTGTGATGAAGCAGCCACTCTTTGTACATACAAATATTGTTATTAAAGCTTTTGCTATCATGTCCAATGAACGCCCTGACATATACTAAATGGCGTTTTAAATGGAATAAAACTATAGCTCATGATCAATTTTTGGCCTCGGGTTCACTTAAACAGCAGCTAAACTTACTCTCTCTCCTCTTCACCCCCTGTGCTGCAATATAAAATGAAATTTCAACTGCTTCAAGCACTAAGACTAATGCCAACATTATATAGCCTGCACATAAATTACTATTAAAATGGTACAGAAAACCGTGTTGACCTATGCAATAACATTTTAGACAATAAAAATTTAAATATTAAACGCCTGCCATCTTTAATTGCATAAAATTAATTAAAAGTTTTTTCTTCTTTTAAAAATGTATTTTAGATTATATAGCCTTCAATGGCCATATAATTTATTATTTTAAAAAAACCGATTTCAATTCCAGTCAGTAAACTGTAACACATAAAATAAATTCTAATATTTACAAAGTCGTTAAAAAGTCAAATCAAAAAAATTTTAAAAACATCTAAATAATTTTAAACTTAAAGAAATTTATTTGTTTATTTTAAATGCCTTTGCATTTACAATATTAAAGTAATTCAAGTTAAATAATAAAATTATAAAAATAACTCATAATTGTATACAGTATATTCAACAAGATAAATGAGAGTTTAATAATAATTGTAAATGAACCATTTAAGATTTTTTAAACGTTAATTTTCAATGTTAAAACGGTAATTGGTACTGTGTATTTAGGCTGCTTTATGAATTTATATTTTAAAATCAAAACTCGAAATCTAGATTAGTAAAAAAATGTTACAGTACAATGCACTTAATTCCAAAATACATAAAGCCCAAAATTCCATTTAGAAAAATCCAAGTGTAAATATTACTTTAATTAAATCACAATATAAAAATAAACTTAAAAAAATGCAGTGGTAAACTTAAATACTGTATATGCATTTCCTAAAACTTGTTTACATTGAAAACCTTTAACCAAAATAAAAATGCTTTCGTAAACCATTTAAAAAAAACCATCGATTAGTTTATAAATAAAAGGTAAAAGGTCATCTATTCCTTCTATTGTTAAATTAAAAGCCAGTCCAGGAAATGATGACTGATAAGCTTAATGTCCTTTTGATCAGTCATTTAAAGTACAGTACACATTTGGTACTGTACAACAAAAGCACAATTGCGCATGCGTGAGCTAAACTCTTTGAAACAAAAAAAACGCCTTAAAAAAACGGCACAGCTGATGACGTGTCGTCATCCGTCAATGAGCTTAAAAACAAGCGTCGTCGTATGAGGGCAAACTATTACGTAAAACGGAAGCTGCGTTGCCTTGGAGACCAACAGCAACAAAAAAAATTATGAATGAAAGCGTCGTCGTCTGCTTCCCCTGAACTACTGGCACACATTTGAACTCGCGTACACACATACCCATATGAAAAACGCCGCCACTACCAATCGATTAAATTTATCGATCAGACAAACGCTGGCGTCACTGCATTATTAAAAAAAAATGCTATAGCACCGTAGCTACAAACGATTGTTGAACATAAACATCAAATAAACGTGTAACTTAGATTGATGAAATAAAAGGTTTTTGTTAAGTATCGTACTTATTTTTGCAGATTTTGAAATAAGCAATGCCGTTTATATTGAATTTCTTGTTGAAAACTTGTAAAATTTAATTTTTGAAGCACTTTACAGGTTAGGGTTTTTTTTAAGACAGTAGGGTCAATATCCTTTTGATGGCGTCATTAGGTCTTTATATCAACTTACATTATGCCAAAATAAATAAGCTTACTACAAGAAATCATTTTATAAAATACATTATTCAAATGAGATCACGTGAGCACTACTTCAATTATTTTCAATTGATCGGATTTTAATGATTAAAAAACCTTAATCTATTCAATCAAACAAGGCCACCTATAATTTATAACATTAATATTCATGAAAAAATTTTTGATATCAAAACAAGGAATATTACTAAAGTACCGTCAAGTACGTGTATACAGTAGTAGTCAGACTGCCAATTATGTCAAATTACATGAACGTCAATTCACATTGTAATGCGCTTGTTGTATAAATTTTGAAAAAATATCTGGACAACACGAAATCGACTGGCATCATTCATTAGTGATGCCAGACCACCCTGTTTTGACTGAATCAACCCACCCACCGAGTATGTTACTCTGTAAACTTTAATTCGCGATTTTGTAACAGCAAAAAAAAACACAATATATAAAAAAAAGAAGCAAACTGCATCACAAAAAAATACCATAACTCTGTTGGATGCAATTTATATATGGAATAATAACAGTAATATCAATTAAAAATGCAAATAATATTTAACACATACCTACACGAAAATATTTGCATGTTATTATGGTGCGGTATTCGTGGGAACGCCATGAAGCTTGGGAGTTCCCCTTGAATCGTGTTTGCGTAATTTGTCGAAGGCCAACTGGCTTTATTATATTTCATTCTGTTTCGTATATAAAACGTGAGATTTTATAAACTCGTAAAACAGGTATTAATAAATTATAATTAATGACCTCCTCCCCTTTTTCCACCTATATGATATACAGTATACAACTAATGGTAATGATCTTAATGCAATGAATCGAAATTAAATGAGATAGAGGGGGGGAGAGGCGAAGGGGGCCTACTGTCATGTTTGGGGAACATTTTGTGAAGCTTTAAGAAGTGATTTTTGGAGGTGAATTGTGGTGGGGTGAGAGATTTTATACAAGTTTATTCCACCGACTATAATACAGGGTCCATCAAAATAGATGTTAAAACTCAGTTTTTACTATAAAATAATAATCGGTGCATATTTATGTTAAGAATAGCACACCATTTATTAAAAGACTAACAACATTAGACAGGTGGAGAGTAACTGGTCACTGACTTAAGATTAAATCGACTTTTGTATTTAAGAATATGCCATTACTCGTTGCAATATGGTTATGTGTAAATATTTCATAACATTTTTCATGTACAGTAAATGAATGGTGGTCACTAACGTGATTTCAAGGAAGCGTAAATCGCAATTTGCTCACCGATCATTCAAGTGTTATTTCTTTTAATAAGGCATATTATCCTAAGTTATAATAAAAAAGTAAATAAACGCCAAACGTTTCAAAATCTTCTGCTACTCTGATGATCCCTGTATATTCAGCTGACATTGATGAGAGACTCGCCACCAAATATTTATTAGAACTTTACAGTAAGAAAAACCAGAATATATTACGAGAGACTTGCGTTATTTATTTGACCAAATTCTGCAACTTACACTAAACCACATTACAATAATCCATGTTGCAAACCAGGTTTACGCCGTTTCTCCTTTAATGTGAGAAAGTTGTACTTTATTTTACGTGCTTATATCATTGACACTAAGGTGAATTTCAACCCGAAAAAGTTAAAGCACCAACTGTCACATAGAAACAATTGAGATGATGAATGAATATGGCCTTGATTTTGCGGTTTTATATAAACGAAATGTGAGTCAAACGCACCTTAAATGCAATTACATTTCAGACAGTTAAATTTCATTGCAACATTTTGAAAAATAAATTCAAAGCACATCAACTTCCATACTTTATTTGAAAATTCAAATTACTATGTCGTTCTTTCCCCTTCAAACAATTTACGAAATAATTTTTAACTAGTTATTAAATCATTTAAGTGATGATCATTAAATTTGGCCAGAAAGTAGTCAACGACTCCAAATGTCAAGTCCAGTAACGTTTTAAATAAATATCAAACATTTTCTTTTAGTTTTGCAATAATGTAGTAATGGAGTGCATAAACTGTTCACAAAATCTCAGTCTTGTCACCATTATTTTTTCTAATTTATTATTTTCCTATTAATTCTTGATTAGTCATGGAGTGACTAAGACGCCAAATATACTGTATTTTTCTTATATTTAATTGATTTCAACACTCGGCAGACATCTTTATTTTGTTATCAATGTTAAGAAGACTATACCATTATTCCATTAAATATATTTTTATATATAAATAAATACGCGTGTTACTAATGGCCACCATATGTGAACTAACGTCTCTCTCTTCGTGAAATAGATACTCGTACTTCTGCGTTTAATTTAAACAGATGCTAACTTTGTATCAAAAAAACAACAAAAGAGATTTACCAGCGTATAAATTACCAAAAGAAATGATAAAAAAAACATGTATGCATTTTGTTGAATTTGGCAATGCAAACTACAACGAAGAAAAATAAGATGATGATGATAGTAACAAAATCAAGCTTTCAAAAATTATCCACTGTAGACTTTAAATAGAGAGAAACATTATGTTGGGAACAAACAACCTAAAATGACGCTAAAGTAAATAAGTGTACGCTGGAGCAATTTAGCCGTGTTACAGCGCCAAAATAAACAGAAATGAAAATTGTACTTTCCAATGTACATTTGGCGATGCTCAAAATCCTCCCCACTTTTCCAACCCATCTCCTCCTCTCTCCCCCCGCCCCCCCCACTCAGCTTCAATAAAAATATTCAGTGATGTCATTGGAACAGTCACCAAACACGGAGTATCCAACATCTTTTCTTCTTCCTCCTTTTCTCGCTGCAAGCGCTACTCATGCAAAACCGTTCAAAGTTAAAGGACATTTTTCCATGGGAAAGACCAAAATTAATTATTCCTGAATAAATTTGGTCATAATTAGATTTACAAGCACAAAAATTTTTTCCCAACCTAATTTTCTCTCATATTTTCTGACTAATTAATTAATCGAGCTGGCAGCGCCACCTGCTACTTCAATTTTTTTGATTAATTGTGGTCAATCTGAATAACAATAGCACCAGCGACCATTTTAACTAAGCTACTGTATTTTATTTAAAAATAATCCATCCTTTATTTCCACAAAGGGTTAAAAATGAATAAATTTACATGTCCTCATTTCTGGACATCAGAGTGTCAAATCCTAAATTATAGACGTCCGAAAATAAAGGTAGATAATGGTTGGCTTGAGATCGAATTCTCCGAGAGAGAGCGCCACGTAGTCGACCTCCAACGGTGTTTCAACCTCAATCGATCCAAAAATAAAAGAACAAAAATTTCTCAAAAAAAGTACAAGATTTGGATATTATTGCCCTTTCACCTCATTTACAGCCACCTCTCTCTACTTCTGACTTTCAATCAACCCCTTTTCCGTTTCCCACTATTTTTCTTAAGTAAGGGCAAGCAAAATTTCAAAGCTTTAATACAGTATCAAGGGGGAAGAGGGGAAAATAATTGTCAGGTTAACTCTTTTGTACAAAATTAAAAATCAGGTCAAGCGATCAACAACTTTTAAACCATAATTATCCATAATTCACCATTCAGTCACCCGCCCCATTTTTAACACGTCTCAATTAAAAGGTAAATCCAAAAATTTGGTATGTAAAGTCATGCCAAAGCATGATAGCACTACATTAATTATTCACTCGTCTATCACTAATTGTCTATCTATAATGGTAAATATGCAACCATGAGAGCATAGGACGCAGTAATATGGTCAAATCAAAAAATACCTCCACCTGTGTATTTGAAAGTGTAATACAGTACACACAAATATGCGTTGGTATCAAGCATTATAATAATGCAATACATTCAGTCCTTAATCGTTTGCTAATCTCAATTTATTTAGTTAAAAGATGTCAAAACAAAGTTGAATAAGAAATGTGGCAAAGTACAGTAAATCAAATATCATCTGCATTTTAAAAAGCCACATGAAAAATAAATCAAAAACGTGTTGTCTAAAGAGAACAAAAATGGCTGCAGATTTAACTTAATCACAATTTATTTCTTCATATTTCAGTCACATATGTTTGCTAAAGGGTTTCGAATAAAGGCTCTCATAAATTACGTCAACATCTCATTTATTTAGCCTTTCAAAACTTCACCCAAAAAACATTTACACAAAATCTCTAGCACCAACAACAGCAGCAACAACAACGCCTTCAAAACTCGTAAGTATTAATAATAACGACGCTATTATTCATCAATTCCCTAACACTAAAAGAACAAATCATTTTTTTAAAAAAATAAAATCTGTTTTTTGGTGGAAAAAGATTTTTTTATATCTAGATTTTAGCTCTGTACGCTGTATAAGAGAACCCATGGCAGTTCCCAGTACATGTACTGCAACTAAGCACTTGGTGTTTTCCTCCAATTTTAGTATACATTTCCTAATTTACTTACAACGAACAAATTCAAACGTCGTTCTTAACATTGTTGACTGAAGAAAAACGTAAATAAGTCGTTTTTTTAACTTTTTTTTTATTTTTTTAAAGCTATTTTTTACTTTTCATTTATTTTTACTTTTAAATCAACTTGTAAGTTGTGCAGCCTTACCAAAATGGTGACAATGCCAACTGCCTTACTTCTGCCATAACAAAAAAGTAACCAAACAACCATAGCATTACAGTACTTGTACTTATCAACTAAAACTACGACCTGTGTAAACGATATTTCAATGTTTCCGCTATATAAAAAGAATTTTACAAAATATACAAAGAAACACGTTAAAAGACATAAAATATTACCAAAAACATTTTTTAAAAATAGCCTTTGCTAACAAATTTCATTGGAGATTCAGATACAGTTCCTTCATCGATTCCTCAAAGCTTCAAATATAGTTCATAACAAAACAGCGTATAAATTAAAAGCATCATTGTTTAAACAGTTGCTTTTATTTTATGTTTAAATCGGAGAAGCAAGTTTTGTTTTATACAGTCGACGGCGTTGAATACAACGAGGTTAATTAATAATAACGTTGGATCGATACCGTCGCCATAATTAGTTCTTGCTTTCTCCTTCCTTCTATTTTCGTCGTTCACATTTAGAAGACACCAATTCTCCTTCTTACCGGTCAGCTATAACCATATATCCAACTTGGACTGACTTCTCAAATTATAATATAAGCCTTCATGGCCAAATATTCAGCATTAAATATGCAGATGACAAGCTTTATTTAAATACGCATAGGACTTTCATCACTAAAATATCGCATAGTCCTTTAATTCAAAATTGTATTTTTTCAAACAGATTTTAAACAATTTTGGTCACTAGCAATATAATTGGAGCATAACCTTTTCTTTTTTTATGTGCAGTCGACCTATCTCATCATAACCTTTCATTATAATAGCTGCACGTACGAATTAAACAGATTTGATTAACGGATTTGTCTGACGAGTTCCGAATTCAAATTGCTCAAAATTTAAAAAAAAAAAATCCGGTTTTTTAACTATACTACTGCACAAAAACACAAATTTATAAAAATAAAAATATCAAATAATTTGCTGCTTGAACTCTTTCAAATTAAAAAAAACCGTGGTGTAAATTAAATTTAGCAATTTTAAAATCCAATTAAAATAATATCATTAATTTCAAGGATTTAAAATGTGACCTCGATTTTAAATTGTCATTTACTAGTATTAAAATTTAGTGATCTTTTAAAAAAATGTCACAAACTTGCTCTACTAAATAATTTAAACATGAACCATTAATTAAGCTGCATTAAACAACTGTTTTTAAAACTATTACTACTGTATTAATAACGCATCTAATCAACTACTGTAATTAGTATTGTTTAATGTAATTCAACTTGAAATCTTAACGCATACAGTATGTTGCAAATTCCTGATTAATAATTCGGTAAATACAGTATTGTTTTTCAGTAAATTCAACTGATTAAAATGATCAACCTATACGTAGTCCATCTCTTGTAGATAACAATGTTTGTGGTTATGAAAATAATATGCTGTGAGGATATTAGATGAAAGTCACAACAGTTTCTGATTTTGTAATTCAGTGCTGCCTAAAATAATCACGAAACCCTTCAAAATGATAACCACTCTAAAGTTAGTGTATGAATTTTACATCTCTTAATCAATTATCTTAGTACTGTACCACATTTGCCTCGCATGATTTCATCCTCGCGTAAAAAAAATTAAAATCTGGGATTTGGTGCCGATGAAAGCATTTCCTAATGAGTTTATTTCTAATTACGCACACCTCATTTTTTTAAAACAAACCTAAATCTTTGTAGTTAAGAGATTATTTGGATAAAATCCAAAATGAAAATGACGGAAATAGAAAAAGTCTAGTTTACCCTTCGCCAGTTATGACACACATTGACTTTTGAGAAATCAACCATCATCACACAGGTGTAACTAAACATTGTTTTTCCCTAATTAATCTCATTTTTTATCCAACAAATAAATTAATAAAAAAATTAAAACCAGTAACGAGAAATATATGTCGTAAAATCGATTAATTAAATCTACCCATTAACGAAGCTCGTAATGATATTTTTAGTATGAAAAATTCCATTTTATTCTTGCCTAACCACGTCATTACAGTTTCATTTTTTGTATAAGTCACCGTGCAACGAAAGAGATATTTTGAGCGATTTGTCATTTGATTAAGTTGTGTTCTCAATACGAAATTAGTTCACAAAACATTTTAGAGCTGAGTCACAAAATGTCTTAAAAGTTTAAAATATCCAAAGTGATGAGAGATTAAAAATTGGCTTAGCATGCGCGCGCAACACAGTAGGCACAGAAAATGGCTACCAAACAAAAAACAAAACTTTAACTAATTTTGTATTTACAAGGCGATTTTAATCGCAGCAAATGACAAAAAGCAACTGATTGATTATGATTTTGTCACCACTAATAAACCCAAGTTATCACAATTGTAAATCAAGTATACCGAGACAAACTCAACTAATAATAGTTTCGTTATAGTTTAAATTCAAACAATATTATGCTGAATCACGAAAAAAAATGCATCACAGCGCTACTGTTAACAATGCAATTCACTTTTCGGTACACTAAAATGAACTGATGGTAAAAATGAGCATGTAGCACTTACAGCATTAAAGCATGTAAACAGAACCCCTAAAACTAAGTGCTACCATTTTCCATACTGTCACATTTTCTACCCACAAAGAAAAATTGTACACCAACAAGTGTGTTTGTGGCTTAAAAAAAATCAAAAGGCCTCGTGTAGCAATGACTGTGAAATACATGACGAATAGCCGCAACAACAGGCACGCATCTGGTGGCGAAGAAGTGCAAAACGACGGCACACGCGAAGGGATATTTAAGAGGGAGTTACAAGAAGGGTGTAAGGGAGTGGAAGAGGAGGGAGAAGGGGGTAAGAAATAGGAAGAAGCAAAAACCAAGGAGGAAATACCCTTATTACATTTAAAAATTATTCCCCCTTCTCTACCTCCTTTTAAGACTTTTCTAACACTTGCAGGAAACCAACATTTCACTAAATTTAACATGAATTTAACGCCTAAAATTTTGAAAAGCTAACACAGGCGCCATATTCAAGAACCTAAATAAAACACCTCTTCTGAAGATACTGTATATAAAATAAAAAGGCGAAATCTTTGTCTCTATGCTCGAATGGACATCAAATAGGACCAGATAGATTAGATATAGAAAGTGGGAAAAAGCAGAACCTTTTGGAAAGATTGTTAGTCATTGGAGCGTGTGTATAAATCTTTTTTTTTTTTACATCTTTGTATTGTTATGGCCGAAACAATTCTGTCCATTTATAAGATCTATCATCCCTAAGACCTAAGATCAGACGTTCTTATCAATGACCAAAAAATGTTAACATGAAATTGTAAATATTTTCAGCAGAATACGAGGTACAGTATTAACTGTTCAAAACTGCAGAAACCTGAATACTAAAGAGCAAACAAATTGGATATTTTTAGACATTTCAAAGTAAATCTTGCAAAGAAACAACATTTAACATGCAGTGCTGTACTTAATAATTATTTTTTTACTTCTCAAATAATAATTACGGCAGTACTCAAAAAATAACCGTCTTCTGAATAAACGTAAAAATCTGAAATGTGATTGGTCGATAATTTTCGTCCCTCCAAACATCAGAAAAATAAAATGCCTCTCTCTTAAGTTTGACTTTTAAACGGCGGTCGTAATTACCCCAATAATTCTCTGTTCATATAGAAACTCACGTATTTTAAATCCCAGGCAAACTCGCCACCTGCACAGAAAAAATATAAAAGGCCCCTTTACCCCATTTACATTTCATTCTTTTAACATTTTGTATAAAGAGGCCCTAATTTTAAAAAAATAGTGAGAAGGTTAAATGTCTTTTTTTTCTCCGCTTTTATTAACATGACAATATTGCTCATTCTATGGTACCTTAGAGAAAAAAAGTATAAATGGTAAATAAAAAAATCTTTTGACTTTTTTGACAGCTTCTAGAAATTATCCTTAAATCTAGGGGGAATAAATTAGGAAAAACAGACAATGAAAAGCAGGCCAATTTAGAAATACTTCCGTTACCTACAGAATTTATTAAAGAAAAAAATCTTTAATGCCATATAAAACGAAAGTTGTCACGCTACGTCACTTCCATTTTCTTCCGAAACTAACTCCACCTTTATCTACAATAGTTAATCTAAGTCACCTCTATTGTTATCTTAACTTCAGTTCCACCCCATAAGGCCCTATTGAATTTTTTCCCTGTAATTGAGGAGAAAATTCCTTAAGGACCTTTTTATAACTTAAGTTTAATTTTTTTGGAACTTTACAAACCCCTTGACCCCTATAACTATTTACACAGATTTTAGAGCATTTTCTAGGAATTTTTGCTTTGGAAATTTCCACCTTAGTTTCATACTGAATTTGGTACAGTAATTTAACTATTAATAATAACATAGTGCTGCAATCAAAATTAATCGTACATGCTCCAAGTCTTTTGCAGTTAACAATGTAAAACGTTTTTACACTTAATGTATAACTTAATAGCAGTACGCTAATGTATGACAAAACTACAATAGTCCAAAAGCATGAAATGTAACTTTTGAGTAAGAACATCTGACAGTCTTCCTTATTTAGAGATTGTGTTAATTTGATTTCCTTTTTAAAATAGACTTTTTAACTATATTTTTAATCCTATAAATTCTTGTTTTACTATTCAATAGTACTTTTCTTCTTCAAGCATTACCCAAATTGCCCAATGTGGCGCCTGTGATTTCTTAAAGAGCGACCTTGATGAAAAAGTTACAGCACTTCACTTTGTACACATAAAATTGTCCTTTTAATAGTGGAAAAAAAATACTTTCACAACAATCTCTTTATTTTTCTAACAAATATTGACCACGTAAAAGAGGCCATTTTTATTTACCCAATAGAATAGAAAATAAAAGGGGATGGATGTCTTAACCATAAAATTCCAGCAAATATCACGTTGCAGGTGTTTTGTTATGAGACATCAATGTTAAAAGTCCTCTTTGAGTCTTCTCACATACATACAGTAAATGGAGTTTTCAGGTCCTAGATATAGAAGAGGTATTTCAAAGCTATTTAATGCGCGAAACTCCTTTGATAGCCCCAAGTAAGAAGGTAAATCTCTCTCCCTCAATCAACAAGTGACCAAAGGGCACTTTAAAGATGGAGGAAGTTTGAAGGGGGAAACGATATTAAAGAGAAATTTTTTCTCTTTATACATTGGGGGAAAATATTTCGATAGCTGATGAAGATAAATGAGAGAGCAAAAGCTTGCAAATAAGAGTAAACAATAGAGGGTGGAGTTAAGTTTATGCTATTTGATCAAACCCCCACCACCTCCATCGATCAACAAGTTCCTACAACACAAAAAGGGTCCTTTAAATTTCGCCTCTTGGCAAATGCCCTTGTAACTAATGATGTTTGAAACCATGATAAACCAAAAAAAAAATCGAAATATTCAATATGTCAAAACGGTCAGGGATACAATATACCACGGAATTAAATCTTGACATTTAGCAACCAAAAACCTAAATCCACCAGTTAGCAAAAGATTAATGATATAAAAGAAAATTTAAATACTGTACAAGCATAAAAAAACCTATTAAGGACAGATTGAACCGCATAGCAATTTCAAGAGACAAGTTCAATTTATTCAAACCTTATTTTGCTTATAATAACCTCTGGAATTTAATTTGAATAGATCAAAATCAAATACAAGTAGCAAAATTGTATTACACGAATATGAAGTTTTCAAAGCAGTCGTTTGACAACAAGAACAATTACTGTGCGTTTATAAGCCAGCTAATCCGGCAGTTAATAGTCCAATATGACGTCATGACTGATGCAAATTGATGTAGTAAGCAGCCTAAAAATAACAAATGTCTGCCGGCGATGAGAAGTCAACTTATTCTCTCCATGGGGGCGCTTTTATCTATTCTTTCTTTCTCTCTGTTGCTAACTTGGTTGTTTGTATTTTACATTTATTTTCGTTTTCAAAATTATCGAAGTGCTATTTGATCGTTGGGGTTATAAATAATTGGATTCGCCACGCACAGCAGCAAGCTTAAAGAGTCCTCTAACTAACGTCGCCCAATGCTTTAGATGAGAATAAGATGATGAGGAGGGGGAGGAAGCTTGCAAAGATGAAGGTGGGGCTGGAACAGGGATAAAATGGGTCTTTTTATCTCAAAACAGAAGAGTAATAAATTTTAATGACTTCACGAAAAGAAACTAAGAAAGTGGGAGTTGAGAAAAGCGCCCTCCAGTGGACGGGCGATAGTTGCAACCATTACAAATTAATACAACGATACAGTGTATATAGCGAGGCCCTTACTTGCAGTACTACCACCTCCTCCTCCTTAAAAGTCTTGATCCCTCCCCAACTCTAAAAACTATAAACAAATATCTACAAATTCTTATCAATCTTACTCACTCATTCGACTCAAAATGGCCGCCACTGATCCATTAACCCCTCTCTTTGCTTCAAGGACATAACACACAACTAGATTGAGGGCTCAGTAGGAAAAAGCTAACAAGGAACATGATACAGTACCACAAACGCATACAACGAGCAATTTTCCAATACAGCACCGTAACTTCCTATTCTGTCAAAAAAAAAATGTAACCCCTATTGGCATTGCCACCCACACAATATCTCAAACTTCCAAGAACATAATGTATCAAAAAGAAGAGGGCTCCCTATACAAGCATTATACAGTACTGCACTTGTACTGGAAGTTTAATCTAATGACCATGCGTGTTATACTCAATGGCGACACCGGTATACATTATACTGCAGTATTAAAACCAACAAAAATGTAAATCTAAAAGTATATAAAGATAATCGGTGTATTAAAAAACCCTCACATTTTTATTATGATAAATGAACACAATCAATGAAATGCACAACTTGACCTATCACTCTTAAGCTGTGGAGTTTTTAACCATAAAAAAAGTTACAAACTTGGTATTGAATAGGAGAGAGCCAATTACTCTCTCTTACTTCAACTTCAGTGTAAATACACTCCCCCCTTTTCTCATTCAACATTACACTCACCATCCATCCATCTACACTAACCCACCCTTAAACAGCCGTATCCAGCTTTTATTTTTTTTCCAAAAGGTTCTCGTAACACAAAAAGACCAATCGCTAAAGGACATGTGTCGTTGTTATACAAGCATGTATATACATAAATGAGTGGCCAGTAGTTGTGATATGCAATAAAGTGTCAATGGGTGGGAGGGAGACCTTGAATGACCTTTACGAGTGAATCAAAAGTTTTGGGATAAATATTTGGTTGAATATCATAAAGTAGGTAGAGGGGCTAGAACAGTATAATATAGCTCAGGAAAAAATAACTTTCCCCTCAACTTAAATAAACTTCAATTTCTGATAAATTTAACAAGCTATCGAGACAAAAGAAAAAAAATAAATAATGTACATAGCAAAACAAAATCTCACTGACCATAAAACAGTTATTTTAAGCGTTTACATGTCCATTTATTATTTTTCCCAGCGAAAATTAAAAAACCAGTAGTTAAGTGAATATTTAATTATAAGGACAACCGTGCTCAGTGGAGCTTAAAAACCTTAAGTTATTTCGTATAATCACATATAATAAATTAAAATTAAAATTGTGGTTATTGGTCGTTCAAAATGTTGCGAATAAAACTGATGGCTGGGCAACATTAAATAAACAAAAAAAAAAAACAGAACTGAAATTTCAATGACACGGTTGAAGGACGAAAACATACAGTTATTAAAGTGAAGGGAAATTTTTATACATGTACAGGTGTTTATATATTACAGTATATGTGGCAGTGATTTATTCATCCTCATATTTAATCCAATCACACTCGCATATATGAGTTTATTATTCGTCTCTCTCATCTTTCCCTCTACCCCCACCCCACTTACCCCCCTCATTTTTTATAATAACTTACATATTTTTTTCTTCATCTTAAATTGAAGGCGTTCAAAAAACTCGTTAAGGGAAGCTGTTCTCACCTTTAACTTAAGAGGGTCGAATAACTTGAGCCACAACTTCAAATGTAAACTTTTAAAAATTCATATATCCATTATTATACATATGCTTTTTTTTATTAATAGATTTTTTACACGCGAAACCTGACCTGCAATAAAGTAAACCTCCCTTGAGAGAAATTTTAATCCCCCCCACACACAAATACAAAAATCTCTCCTCTGGGGTGTTTTATCCAACAAATATTTCTCCCTTCTGTTTTTGATTCAAGTGGGTCGATCACTATTAATAGTACATTTTACCCTAAAGGAGGCTGCTTCCCTGGACCCTCACTCTCTCTTCAATCCTTTTTTATATGAAAGGCTCAAATACCATACCATAAAGAACAATTAAAACCGGGAAAAAAAACCTCAAACTATGAATTTCATTTAAAATGACCTTAATTACCCTAAGATCAAAATGATAACAACGGACTTTTACAATGCCAATACCGCCATTAATCCAACCATTAAATATAATACCAACACCGAAAAACTTTTAACAAAAAAAAAGACAGCGATACTTATTATGATTAATCGTCGATAAGATCATAAAATATCAAAGAACGAATAATTTAAATCAAATTTCTCAATAAACATGCTAAAGGTTGTGTTCAAAATAAATGGACTTTATAAAAATCAACCTTTTATAAAGTCCATTTATTTTGAACCCTGAAAGCTTTGTAAAAGGGCATAAACCGATACTGACATCCAAATAATCATCTAACATTAAAATTATACTCGATTTTAATTGAAGTCATATGACCATCATATAAAATCTGGATATTTTTATCATTATATTTCGACATGTGATTAACCATTTTGATATGTCAATAGCCAAAAGTCTTCTTATTTAAATACTGATTAAAAGTGTAATGTGCATTAGAAAAACAATTTTGTTTTTGTCAGAAAAATGTATCAAATGATTCTTCTTTCGTAAGAGAAACATTTCCAGTAAATGCTGAACACATCCATAAATAACTCTTGTTCATCCAGTATGTACAGTACACTCAACGCCCTGCATAACAGTCAAATCTTTAGTTTAAAAACTTTTTTTTTTGTTTCGTCTTACATTTTTTATAGATTTTTTCTTGTCTGTTGATGTTTCGCGCTGCCTATGATATAGACTTTTTCAGCTCTTAAAAGTCACGTTTCCATATAATATATATAAAAATGAAAGTATGTGGTGTGTGTGTGCTTTATGCCTGACTAAACCATTCATCCAATCGCCATGAAATTTTGGGAAGTTGTTGAGAACACTCCTGGGATGGTTTGTAAAAACAAACAAAATTAAATTATAGATATAATATTTTTTTAAATAAGTTAGATTAATTAAATGTAGCGCTCGCGAGACAGAGTTTGATAAACTCTTAGCGCCATCTTTTGAGCTAACGATTTAACCAACAGAATATAATGCGCTCAATTTCAAAACGGAACAAACGGGACGGGATGAGCGGGACAGACGGGACGGGATGAGCGGGATAGACGGAACAGGATGAGCGGGATAGACGGGACGGGATGAGCGGGATAGACAGAAAAGAATGAGCAAGATAGACGGGACGGGATGAGCGGGATAGACGGGACGGGATGAGCGGG
>JAAFCF010006596.1:6025278-6078721 GCA_013389785.1 Helicorthomorpha holstii | reverse complement strand
AGACGGGACGGGATGAGCGGGATAGACGGGACGGGATGAGCGGGATAAACGGGACGGGATGAGCGGGATAGACAGAAAAAAGCAAGCGGGATAGACGGGAAAAAGCAAGCGGGATAGACGGGAAAGAACGAGCGAGATAGAGGGGACAAAATTCAAAATCTTTGCAGCAACGCGCAACGGGTAAAGCTAGTATAATATAAAAATAGCCATTTTTCCCCCCTTTTCTATTTAAACATGGTATCTGATATAATTATATCTGATTCAACATCAACTACATTTTATTTAAAAAAAGAAAAAGAAAAAAGCTTATAGTGGTGAAAGCAAACGCGCGTGAAAATAGCATCCAACTTAGTGGCACGTGTTGCTTTATAAGTTGATATCCGCCTAATGCATTTAGGATATTAACACCGTATGAAACAAAAAACAGATTACATTCTATAATAAATGAAATAAAGTGCTTTATACTGCCATGCAAACCCCACTATACTATACAGTATATTCCCTGCCACTATCGTTTACATTTGACATGCAAAAATAGTTTGCAAATTACAATGAAATTAGCTGAATAAACGCCATTTAATTAAAACACTTAAAAGCTGATGTAATGTTTTTTCTTTCTTTGCTATATTAAATGCTTTGTCAGCGTTGAAGCATCAATTTAGTATTTAGAAGAGCTCTTTCGACAAGCATTGTACAGTATCGTTCATGATGATTATAATTATGATGCCATCGATTAAAAAATAAAAATTATTTTCATTATTTTTCTAAAGTACGCGTACTAGCGATTGCACTTTACAATTCAATGTGCTTACTTAATTGCTTTATACTTGCACCATTCACAATTTCACATGAAATTGCGTTTAGTAAATTTGCGCAATTTTGGTGTGAAATGTAACAATTGTCCACCGCGCCTAATTTCTTCATCAAATCCAATTACATTGCTAGATTTTTAATTATTAATTGTAATTACAACTACTCCAAATTATTAAAACTAGAAGCTGACTAAGCCACCCACGTCTTCTGTAATAAATTATAATGTAAATATATAAAACATTCTTGAGATTTAACACAACATATAAACATGTTCAAAATCATTTCAAGGTGCTGGATACTGTAACATCAATCCATCACTTCAGTACTTCACCAGATAAAACTTTAACAGAACTGCACAATGAAGTTGACGATAGATATTACTACTGTACATTTTTTCCCCATTGCAAATCAACAGTTCTCGGTTACTTCGAAAGTTTAATATCAAAAAAACTAATACCATTCTTAATAGCTTTTATTTGTGCAAGCTTTTACTAGTTCTATCAGCTAGTCGATTTGCTAAATCGATATGTTACACTGTGTGGAGTTAAAACTATTAACAATAATATCTTACAATTTTTAATGGATTTTAATGTACTGCATATTAAAAAATTAATCTCCTATAAAACAACCGCTAAAAATGCAGGTTTACTTAGTTGCTAATGGCTTACATTAACAATAAAACTAGATTTGTACCACAGATTAATCATTAAAAGCAAAACGTCTTAATTTCACATTTAAATAATTTGTGATGGCGTCTCAAACGAAATTGATAAAGTTAGATAGATGCTATCATGTCTTAAGGTAAATTTGGTTTAAACAATTAGTGGCGCCTTCTGGTAAGTGTAAATCCGGTCCAGTCGTAGCAATACAATACAATACAATGAAACTCAATAAGGAAACGCGTTGTTGCTATTAAAGCAATTATTATAATAGAAACAGCGCATTTATTATTTATACTTGTCATGTGGGGTTTCAAAAGTGGGTGGAAAAAAAATTAATGCGAGGGGAAAACTTCAAAATTAAATCACGATACGTTTGCGTCGACATATCAAATTCATGATAAAACCATTTGTGCATTGCATCACTATCATTATTATTATTATTGTTATTATTATTTGCAGAAATGTGATTCATAAGACGATGAAGGTGCGCTCAATTTATTTTATTATCCTACAAATAAATAAAAACAAGTTTGATCAGCGAACACATGCAAAACGATGCATGTAGGAGGTGATTTATCATTAAAAAAAAAAGTTTTTATCATTAGAAATATTCGAATATACTGAAAGATTAGTTTGTAACTTTTTTTTTTAACCTGTTTGCCAAATGTCGCAACTCGTATATAAAACTTATGGGAAAATAAAATTCAAAATTTAATGTACAGTGGGTAGCACAACTCAATAATAAATAAAACTGACGGTTTTAAAACGAATGACTTGGTAAAAAAAAAAAGTGTGTATTATTATCACGGTTACTGTCTGTGCAAATATAATATCATACTTAATAAACGACACGTAAATAAATAATGAATTGCTGATTTATCAATCATGAAATGAAAAATAAATATAAAAAAAAGTTTCCGTATTTTTATCAATTAAAACTTTAGATTTCGTTATTCCAGGAAAACTCTCGTTAGTTTAAAAAGTCTTACTAATTTCAAAAGTTAATTAAAACTGTTGTTTTGCTTCAAAGTTTAACCTGACATGACGTCACGAATCAACATGGATCATTTGGAAGATAGTCTATCAAATAAACACACAAGAATGTAATGTGAAACAATTTCACGACCTCTGGTGTTTTTTCTATCAACACACACAAAACTTTTACTACAGTATTATTGTTATTATTATTACAAAGCATTTTAATCGTGAATTCAAATATAAAAAGGGTTTGCGAATAAAAAAGAACAAACAAGTTTGAGAAAAACTTTTTAACCATAGACTACTGAATATGGCTTGTACTTGTGTGTGGCAATCTCTTTCGATTGATCTGTGATTGAAAATATACAAATAAATATATGCAAGTTAAACAATTATTCAGGGATAGGAAAAAAAAGTAGAAAAATAAACATTTGCCACCCGCACAGATGACAGCTGATTTTAAATAAATAACGTAATACACATTTTATGTTATTATTTTCAGCTGCTGTGCTTGTAATGCAAAATACAGGACTTAAAATGTAAAAAACGAGTTAATAATGTCCCCGAGGATTTTCTATTCAATTCCGTGAACTTCGAATGACAATATTTTGTTCAAAGGAAAACTAAAATTGGTCAATCTTGAATTAAAACGGATCTAGATTAATCTGATAATTGGAGACAAAAATTCCCTAAAGGCTGCTTTGCAAATCAGCACAAATGAATTTCCCTTCAAGTAAAAACAATTTCTAGCTTATCAACTAATTAAAATCACATTGAAATTCGAAACTAGTATATATAATGTTTTGCATATATATTATAATGTAGATAATGCACGTCTAACTATAATACTTATTAAATTTTGATGTGTTGGTTATAAAGTTTTGTTGAAGCTTAATACGCGCGTTATTAACATAAGAATAACTGTCGGAATGGAAAGTAACGGTAAACCTCTTAACACGCATGCCGTTAATAATCGATCACGTTCGGTGACCTTACAACCGCGCAACGATCGGTTGTGGTGACCGGCAAACCTCGTCGGCGGAACACTCGCAACACTCACGGCTGCTGCAACTTCAAGTGGTGCAACCGCGATACAAGTTCACGACGATTAATGCGACCAATTAAACATAAATTTAACAAGTCTCTAATAAATCTTGCATAGATCTAGTCAAAAACATTAATTAGAATAACTGTTTCTGTGATCAATGTAGAAATATGCCAGAAATGACATTAAAAGAAAAGTGCTGCAAGCAACTCATGGCCTTAACCCTATCATCGACCTTCAGTGTGTCGATCCCCCGTTTTCCCAACACATTTAGGCTTATAAACAATGTAAGCATTTTGACGGTGAAAATACACCATCGTGTGTAAAGTTGCGATTGATAAACATTCAAATTTAGTAACAAAATGTTGAATAAAAGAAACTTACCAAGCTGCCATCCATGTCACTTTCGTTGTTGTCCATCCTGTATACAGGAACGGGGTCTCTGTTTTTGACGCGAATTTTGGTCGCTTAATTAAAATCCACACAAAAAAATGTTAATTAAAAATAAAATTAAAATTAAAATGTATGAAGCCGACGAGCGATATCGTTTCACCAAGACCTTTTTCTCTGATAATGTCAGTGAGAAAAAAAGGAAAAATTAAAAAGAAATCTGGTTATTTGTCACACAACATAAAATTGTCTCTCTTATGTCTTCAATTACAAGAAATTATCCTTAGATAATTGTTGAGCCGAATAGATGAAGCAACACGAGAAAGGAGCGAAACAGCAAAAGCAGCAACACCATCCCCACAACACACTCGCCTATCATCAATTCGCATAATCCACTTTGGCATAGCCTATCACAACTCTGGACGGATTAAATCATTTTAGCCTCGCAACACACCCACTTTAATCACATTGCTCTTGTATTGCAATGCCATGTGACGATAAGGCTTTCCTTAAATCAAAATTAAACGAATGGTAACGTCCGGCTAAAACTTTTTCAATTTTGTCCAATAACTTGGAAGCGAAATTATATTACACTCACAGAGAAATGTGTAATAACTCCTATCAATTGTCTTTTCATTCAACTTTATCTTTTACCTTTTGAGTTTTAAAAGTCATGTCCTATCTAAATTGCATTAATTGGATTGGTCATTATATGTGAGTGGCACCCTTTTTTAGAGGCTAAGCGTAGGAGTATCTGCCCATCTGAAGAATAGCATACCATTAAAGTGTGCAATAATAGAGTAATGATACAGTATCAGATGCAACGACATCTAGCGGCTTTCTACAAATTAAAAAGAGTCTGTGTTTACATGGCTCGCAATTTCAAAACTTTTATTGTTTTGTATTCAAAATGTTACGTTAATTAATACAGTACTGTGAATTAATCATTTAAAAGATTAATTTATACCAACTACTAAGTTAGTTTTATTAAATTTCTTCTAGGACTTTTGTCATGCTCTTGATTCATCCTAATTATAAATGTAATAATTAGGACGCATAAATTTGATGCAAAATGATCCCATTTGTAATATTCTACAGTATCTAAAACTAAAAATGAAATGTTGGTGTTTTATTAAAATATTATAAAGCCTTAATACAGTACATATTTTGACCTATTTTTAAAATAGTTTTAAATATTTTTGTCACTTTTTATTTTAGTGGTTAAATTAGGGCACAAAATGGTCAGTACCTACAGTACTATCTAGGACCGGTACTATACATTTAATCCTTTCCTTTTGTTACTAAAAATAACAGGTAAAATCCTAACAAAAGATTGTGCTCCTTTCAACTGATTAAAATATTTCTAGTTAAATGTTTTCGATGGGCTTTGTTTGACATTCCTCCACAATTTTTTTAAAAAACAATAAACGGATTATCAAAATTACTAAAATAATAAGGGTCACTGTTATCTTCTCATAAAATGGGCCAATGTTGAAGTACAGTATAGTAGTTTCTTTTACTGTTCTGTGGTATTTAGATTTCCTTAGTCATCATTTGGAAATTGTAGTAACTTACGCTTTATAGAATTAATTTTGCAAAACTTTGAAGTCATAAATGTTATACTGTAATGACTGTACGTAGATAAATATTTTTGGGTCTGTCTTAATTTTTATGTTACAGTATTGCAATTGAATTGTACTGTACTAAGAAAAACATTATACAGTAATATACTAAGTTGTATAATTTTAATAATGCAACAGTATTTAATAGTGTATTTTACCAACTTTTATATAAATCCGGGCTCTAATTATATAGTACACGTACTTTTTCTTAAAAATGTAATAAGAGTAATGTGTAAATGATGAGTTTTAAAAGTTACATTAATTGGTATATTTAGTCATTGAGATTAATAATGTGATGTAAGATTATTTATAGTGATTTTTTGATCATATTTAAATTGAACTGTCAATTGGATAAATGTATTAATAATCAATCATGAAAAAGTCAAAATTGAAAAATATCAAATACATTACCGGTACTGCATTGTAGCCATACATATACAGTCATTAATTTAAACTTTGAAATGGATTTTCATTTTTTAAATTTAAAACATTAAAAACAACAATTTGCATTTCTTTATTAATTAGAATCCAAAGTATAAAAAAATACAATAGTATCAGTATTTAAAAAAAAATAACTTAGTAAATAAGTTATACTGTATCTAAAATTCAATTAACGTTATTGCTTTTGCATGTAATTAAATGGGAACATACAGTATTAATATACCATTTTGTTTAGGGAAAGAGTCATAAGTTTAGAGATTATTGCTACAATAAGTCCAAAGAACCATCTGTAATTTGAACAACCAATTTTTTTTATCTAGATTGTTTATATACAGTATTTAAAAGCTTTAAGCTTATTCGTATAACTAATTGTATGGCAACATTTTTTTAATTTGTGTTTACGGAGAACTGTTGTGAGGCAGTTACCTCACCTGGCTCTGCCGTTTATCTTAATGGCAGGTGATCGTTTTATATATTATACCCTGACTATTGATACCAACCTTTTTACTTAATCCAAATGTACTTTAGAGCGATAGGCCGTTTAAATTATAAATAATGACCAGTGGTCAGCATGATAATCGTTGTTTGGCACCCAAAATAAAATTGAGGGCCAATTTCTTCCCTTCCGCGTTCATACTTCTAAAAGTATTTTTTTTTCATTTTATTTCCCCCCTCCATTTCATTCTCCTTTCTTTTTCCAAGAAATGAAATATCACCACAAACCTTATGCGAGCTATCCCGAGGTTTTTTTTTACTTCTACCGAAAATGAACTCGAGAGAAAAATAAAACTATAAATTTCAAGATAATTACAGTATTCGTATCCAACAGTCTCTTATCCAATAATTCCACTTCCTTCCCATTTAAAGAAGGGCACAGAACAAATCATTTCGAATTTCATACAACCCACAACATTTCTTCTTAATTTTTTAAAAGCTATTTTCCCCTAGTAATATTATATATAACAGAAATAATGTTGCAACGCTTTGAAGTCGATTTTCTAACGGTTTATCAAAGCACAAATAAAATAACTGCATTGCATTTTGCTTTACAAAAAAAAAATGTAATGGTGCAGAAAAACCGTACAAATAAATCATTCACAAATACAATAATTATTAAATACATTTCAATAATATCTAAAGCTAAAACAACTTTTTTTTTCTAAGTTGTTACAGTAACATATTTTGCTATTTACATTAAAGACTCGGTTTATATAAGTATACTCAGAATTTCTCGACCAACACAATCAAATACAAGTATACTTGTACTTTCCATCAAGTTAAATTTTTTGTTATATGATTTGTATTGTTGCTTCGATTATAAAATAAATAAAATTTCGCTTCGCGAAACATATAAAGTGACCATTAAAATTTCAGTTTGACCGATGCAAAATATATGGCTTCATTGCCCATTTCGCGTCAATTTCTATTTTTAAACCTCGCATAAATAATTTATGCTTGTCCAGGGTCCAGAATTTACACAAAATTACAGAAATTTATGACTAATAATTCAAATTAATTTGAATGGAAATCGCTGCATTCGTTAATTGATTCGTAATCTCTTAGCTTCACTTTCGCAAAACATCATCATCATTACTATTGTATTTTAGAACCCATCATATGCCATTGCTAAGTGATCATTTTTAAATGATGTGCAGTCGAACGGTTATAAAACCTCATCAGATGAGATTTTGTTCATCACAATATATTTTTTTTAGTCAGCATATTATTTACGACGACGATTGTAGGTGCCGTAGTATCGGAAGAATTTACCTCCATCATAGTCTGACCAGTTTCAGGGTCATCCACAAAAACATGGTTATCGATGAAGTTGATTTCTTCTGTTTCAATCACCTCAGTCTTGGGGAATGAAACCTCAGTTTCAGTGATCATGTTCTCCACTGACTGAGATCGGTTCTCTTCTTCAACTAACTCGTTAGTAAAGCTTTTCTGCAACACCGGCTGAGGAGAATGAAATAGAAGCCTTCTGGTGTTGCCTGAATCAAATCAAACAAAATGCTTTTAAGAAACAGATTATCAATAGCATTTACGAAACATCATTTCCATAAAGTCTCTCAGTTAATAATAATTAATCATTTTAGAACTAGCTTCATATTTTACAACTGTTTACTTAATACTTACAGTAGTTTACCAGAAAACAAAAACCGAAACTACAGTATAGAAAACTATAGGACACAGTGATAACTATAACCAATATTTGATGTTAAACCTATAAATTGGATAGCTTTTCACGATATTAACTAAACCTAGTAAACTGTTAAATTTACTCTAATGTCGTTAGCGGTATTGCAAATCTACATTTATGAAATGTAACAAACTTGTAAGAAATAACGTTTACTGTAAGCTAAATTTATGCATTTGATACAACCTTCATTAAGTTGCATTCAAAAAGGAAAACTTGTAACAATAAACTTCAATTACCTGCAAATGGAGAGCGTGGAGATGAAGAAGGAAATTCCTGTTTAGCCATGTCAGTATTTGATTTTGAGTTAGGAAATAAAAGCACGGCAAAAGACAACAGCAGGACCATAGCACACGTTCCAAGCTGAACCGATTTATTATTGTTTGATCCAACCATGTTTTGTAACTTATGAAGTTGGTTTATCAGTTTTCTACAAAGTAACAAAAGTACATTAAAGCTTTATGTACTTCATAAGTTTGTGTGTTATCTTGTCAAAGTGGGAACATCAAAATTAAAATAACTGACACAGCAATGATATTAATGTGTTTATTTGGTTGTTTTCAATTAAAGAACTTTTATAGGTATAAATGTTAACGTACTTATTTTGCGTCTCCAAAAGTTTTACTTGTTTGTGCAACTCCACATTCTGTGTAGTGCATAGCTGAACCCTAAAATATGTAAAAACATTAGATAAAGACATTTTGTTAAATATACTGTATTAAATAAAGCCCACCTAGCTTCCAATCCATCAACATATTCTTTCCTCTTTTTTCTACTATTTTGCGCAGACTCTTTATTTCTAATTTTACGTCTAATTCTCTTTAAATTTCTTTCTTCCGTCTGGAAATAATCCAAATGTTACACATTTTTACGTATAAATTAATAGGTCTTAGGCAATACTTTTGTTAAAGGCAAATTTGTAGGTAATACGATGTTTTCTCTAAGCAGTAACTTTCGTTCTTCGTCGGTTAAATGTAACTGTGGACCTGAACCACCACTAGAAATTTGGGCATCAGTTGTAATATATTCGGAGGTAAAGTCAGAATCCAAAACAATTTCATCGGTAGTTGCTATCTCGACATCTGCACAAATACCTAAATATAAATAATTACATTAAGTAATAAAGCTAACTTATTAATCAAAATTAAATTAAAAATAACATGCAAGTCAAAGTTTAGTTTGACAACATTTGAGTTTCATTCACAATAAATGATGTGGATGACTCATCAGTCATCATGTTTACACTTGTAAAATTGTAACCAATTAACGCAATTGGTCATGTGCTATCAAATACTGTAAATTTAAAATAAAATGTTGCTTACTCATAGAATTTGTTTCGGCAACGTCTACTTCATCTGAAGAAATTACTTGAAATTCTAAATTCATTTCTTCAGCTGTTATTGCAGCTACCGACCCTTCAGAACTACTATCTTCACCAGTTGAATTAAGATCACTACCACTTGAAAGACATTCAAAAACTGGTCTCTGGTCTGATTCATTATCCGTGATGAGGGAACCAAAATCAAAAATCATGTCGGAATTGGTTGAGGTATCTGATCCACCAGGCGATGGTTCCATCTTTCCAGAATCATCATTCAACAGAAAATTCAAAAAATTGTCGTTGTTATCCAATATATTTTCCTATAAAACAAAATACACTTGTTAACTACTGAAGGGGTATAACGTAAACAATGTTGATTCATACAAAATCGTTAAGGCAGCCGTTTATGTTGTTGCCAAATAAATCAACATCTTCTCCCAACAGCTGAGACTCCTTCTCTACAAATAGATCCATTATACTTTGGTCCGAAAATAGCGATGTCATCTTAATTGTATTAGTATCTGGGACTGTGAGATGGAAAAGTACAAATTTAAGATTGACTTTTGATCTTACTTTAACATATTTTGCAGTTCTGACTTTGAGACAAGCGCTCAATAGTGAGTGCACTGAATTACTGTATAGTCACATACCTTATGAAGCCATCAACTGCTAAAAAATCTTTTACTTAGTCACCGACACACAAACGACGCCTCCTTTAAGATAACAAATAAAAACAATAAGTTATGAAACAACAAACGGTTATCTGGAGTTTTGCGATGAAAAGTTTAAGGAAAGCATTGGGTGCTAGTCATGAGGAGTTCTCTTTTCTTCCACCTAAGCAAAAATGACGTAACTGAATATTTGTGCAACGTTGCATTCTGTTATTGGTGAATAGCTAATACATGACGTCAACAAACATTTCCTGGTGCTTAACAACCGGCCCTCGGATTGACATTGCTTGGAAAACGCTTCTAACAATTAAGTTACTTTACCATATTTTCCGTAAATTACCAGCATGTTAGAATATATGACAATTGGTTTTGAAATTTCTCGCCTCTTAAATTTTTGTCTATTTGATGTTAATTTTGTTACACTTTCAAGTTTTTCTTACCTTTATAAACACCGGCAATACTTTTTCTTCGGTACATTAATTCACCGTATCCAAAATAAAACTTAACAGTACATTAGCTTTTAAGAAAACTTTTAACAACTTACTTGGTAAATAGATTACAGTCACAATTTTCTTCCAGTTTTGCAGAAAAAGATTACAGTACAGTGCTACTAATTATCAGATCCGCGCTAAATTAAACAGTAGCTCAGTTCATACATGGAAAAGGTTGAGAATCATGTGATTACCCTATGATCAACAACTTAGCATGACTGTACCTGAATTCCCCATTTATTAATTATCTCAAAACCCTCATCAATTTCCTTTTAAATGATTGGAATTTTTTTTAAAAAACCGGTTTTATTGTACATTATAGACTAGTACAAAGTACTGCGCAAAACAAATCTTATCAGTATGCCATCTGAAAGTTATCCAAATGTGATACTATATAGAAAAAATATGCGTTTAAATAAACAGTTGATAAAAATACAAACGCTTTTGTAACAAAAGATATTAAATCGTTTACAGTGAGAAATTAATAATACTTTTAAAGTGGCAATTCAACATTCCGGAAACAGTAAACATTGCGATCAAAACAATTTCCTGACGCAATAGCGGTGCAATTCCTACGAATTCTAATTCAAACTGGATTTACAAGCTTGAGGTCGAGGTCACGGTAGGTTACTAACTTGATAAGTAAGATTTTTTTTTGAGATTGACCAAATTTTATGATACTACTGTGTGGTTATCATATAACAGTCACTGAATAAAGAAATCTGCATTTAAATGCTAAAAATATGTTTGGTATTAACTGTACTCTCAAAATGGGCACCGATTTAGTTGGCTTTTTAATGTTATATTTATTGAGCCAAATTTTCTAAATGCATTACTGTACAAAGCAATAATCCGATTATTTATCTTAATAATGTCACTGTACCGTCAATATATTATAAAATGTAAATCTAAGTACAAAAATCCGAATGAAAATTTGTGCTCAGCTTTCTGTGTTAACTTATAAAATACTGTAAGCTTACTAAAATCAGCTGTTTTTGCCAGTCTGTAAGACAAAGTTACATAACTTAAGTACTGTATTTGTATATTGCATTAAGTATCTCAATAAGCTACAATGCATTACATGTAATACGGTAGTTTATTACATTTTAGAGATTCTAAATATTTATTGCTTCTTTGTACTGTTTTACATGTTTATTAACTTATATTGTTAATTCAATTTCTCCTCAGTATTATTCTATGCGTCTTTACCTATTTTACCCCAATTGTTTTATACTTAATGTGCAATATAACTACCATATAATTACCGTAAGGTAGATTACAATTTATGACGATAGACTTGTTGCATAATTTAAATTTTAGGCTATAGTATTTCAACTATGAGTGGACGATTGCTGAGAAACTTAAGTTACCGTCTATCTAGTCGTTTTCTTTGTGCAATGGCAGATCGACATTGTTGGAAATGCGGCAAGATAATCAACGATGTTGCTTCTTTATCATGCTCTCACTGCAGTACCATTCAAGCTGTTAATCGGGAATTAAATTATTATAAGTTATTCGGTGTAACTCAAAAGTTTTCACTTGATGTCACTCGTCTTACTGAACGCTTTCGGCAGCTTCAAAGTGTTGTTCATCCTGATAAGTTTTCTGGAAAATCACAGGTGGACATTTTACATAGCTTTATTACAGTATAATATGTAATCTATAATTATGATATTTTGTGTCAGATTGAACAAGAGTACTCCAGTGCCTGCTCTTCATTACTAAATTTGGCCTATAAGACTTTAGTTAATCCTATAGACCGAGGCAATTACCTTCTGAAACTTGAGCATCAACAACCGATTGAAGAGACCGATGTCAGTGTTAATAAAGAATTTCTTCTAGATATAATGGAAGTGAACGAGACATTAGCAGCTAATCCAAGTAAACTGGAACTAGGGATAATCAACTGTGATAATAAAAAAATGATAACAACATTAACTGAGAAATTAACTGATGCGTTTAATGATAAAGATTGGAGTACTGTAAAAGATTTGTTGATGAAGTTAAAGTATTATGATAACATAAATGAGAAAATCAAAGAATTACAACTCAAATCGCACGATATTCTGTAAAAAAAACTAAAAACTTTCTCGACTTGAATTATGCAATAATAATAAATAAACAGTCTGTAATAAATGTACAATTACAATAAATAGAATTTATTGCAAGAAGTAATAATATTTTCTTTTGAATTCACATTTTTAATATGCTATAAAATACTTTGTAACATATCCATAAATTAAATTTCTACAACTCAGAATCTGCACAGAAGAAAAATATAGTTTTAAGTTACAATTATATGCGATAAAAAATCCAAATTTTACTGTTGTTAAAAACAACATCGTGTCCACCTTCAACCAAGTACACAACTAAAGGATCACAGCTGCATGAAATGTTTTTACATAATAATTTTTTCTCTTTTTTATAATTATATATATTTTTTGACTATTAGTTTAACTTTTGATGCTGCACTGATATGAACACACCAGGGTCTAGAGAATCGTGTCTTTGCGTATACCTTTTTTTTGTAATCAACCAAAATAATCAACATAAATAATTATTTTTTAAACATACATATTGTCAACTGTTACAAAAGTTTCTCATGGCAATTACATTATAATCTTCGGGTCTGAAAAACTTTTTTAAAATCGGACTTTTCATAATTGTATTTCCATGAATTTGTTTTCCAATCGAATTTTAAACTGATCGTGTGCATACAGTAATCTAATGTGTAGCAGTTACTTAAAAGGCCAAAAGGCACTCCGTAATTTTTTCTCCATCTGCAACTGTACAATAATAATTATTTTATCGTATAACATCATTTAGTTTAAATTTAAATGGAATTTTGTAATAATCAAACATCAGTAATGATAAGTTAACGACAGCTTTTTTTTTTAATAAGGTGTACCGGGTAATATAAATTAAAAATTTCTAGTGAACGTTTATAACTTTGTGATCGAAATATTGATGTCTGAATTTTTGAATTAAACCAACCCTGCAGTTTAAAACTTACAATTTTCTTGTGTCTAAAAACGGTGGTATAACCGTAAAGCACAATACAAGTTTACATAATAATTTACGATTGTTGGAATTAGCCGAGCTTCAGCAAAATTTAAATACTTTTAAAAACAGATTTTTATGAAAATGTTTTAAGTGTTGATATACTTGTGTATATTATCGTAACAATTTATGAAAAGAGTATTCGTATTTTCTCTCCTATTCTACATTTATAAAATATTAAAATACTCAAAATTTTGCTGTAAACCCAATTCAATGACATGTATATGTAAAACGATATTCTAATGAATCTTGATATACCTGTACATTAAATGCGGTTTTTTATATCACTTTGTAATACGATCAAAACGTTTTTCATTCAAAAATTTATCATCACTTGCTCTTCTCACAATTAAATGTATGCTAAATAATTGGCTTGTAAATTCCTAGTATTTAACCAAAGCTGCAATCTACGATTTTCTTACATCTGAGCTTTAAAATAATTTACCCGAGCTTTTCTTTAGAAAAAAAAAATGACATTGCTATTAGCCTATTAATAACCAAGTAGTGTATTACAAAAGACTATTAACAACTAAGAAGAAAATTAAACCACAATGTAAGGATTATTATACTCGGCGCGTAAATCTACTGTTGCAATTAAAATTATTATCCAAAATCTGAAACAAATATAGTCTAAACGAAAGATAATGCCGTTACTTAAGGACTTTAAAATGACCACGAAATAGTATTTGAAATTGAACAATGTTCAAGTATAGTATGTTCTGCATTAAGACAGCATTTAAAAATTTTAATTTTTTTATAATACTGTAGATTAAAACTATAAATGAAAACTATGTGGCAAAACAAGATAGCCTAACTTTTTTTTTAAATTTTTTTACCAATTTATAAACTTAATTAAAAACTTTTTTTTTATTATTAAGTAACACATACTCAATCATTAAGCTTAGATGTTACCATTATTTATAAAGTTACAATCAATTGGCGTTACTTTGATTAAAAATTTTATACTGTACATGATTGTTGTTACTTTTATCCTATTTTAGCCTCTAAGTATCATGCTCTAATACAGTATAAGAACAAATATACAAAGTAGCCCTGGTTGATAAAAATTTAAAATCAATTAATTTTATCAATAGTTGCCTGTAATTTATAACAATGTATTTTCCTGGCCACAATAAAATCAAACAATAGTGGCATTTCCTGTAACTCAGTTTATTCCTGATAACTTAGTTCTATTATTCTGGTAATTAATTGCTCATGAAGTCAGTTGTCCAAAAATGATTGTTTCAACTATCGGAAAACAATTCACGGTTTTCTTATTAGAAATGCAAATGCAAGGATCCCATTTAAGATTTGTTTATAAATTGAATTTAGTTTTTCTGTTTAACTTCGACTAAAGTTAACCTCAATACAGTACATTTACATGGCAATACTATAAGCAAATGCAATGAAAATATACTGTATCAACGTATTCTTTGTTTTTATAAAAAAGTGCTTACAGAAGAATATTTTCATCAGCTGTCCATAATAATTTAAACCGATTTACGCTACCGTTATAAACATAAGTAATAATCAAAAAGTTGAAATAAATGTTTAAAGTTGCCAACTAGAGTAATTCAGATATGATTGCTGCTGCATTTGCCATGACCGAAAACTTGATACCTTTATGGATTTTTAAAAATATAAGCTACCGTTATCTGTAAATCGCAAAAGTTAAAAAAAGTGACGTATTCTAAATAAAAGTGATTGAAGGTGCAGGGCCATGCCTGAAATCAGAATTTAGAAAACTAAAGCTACAATTCTTCATTTTGGTTTCTGTCTGGTACCTTTCAATTTCTGTACATTAGCGTCTTATACTTTGAAAGATTATTATTTGGATAATAATTTGTTGCCTTTCAACATGTACCTTCTACAGTAAAACCTCTACTTTTTATAACAGTGACCAAACAATTTTCAGCTTCTTTTTCATCAATCTCCTACTAAACGATCGTCTGGAAGTTGCATCAATTGAGTTGCACAGCACTTTTACGTCGATTAGCATCTCCTGTATAATAGCCTTCAAAATGTTGTATTTGACAAATTATTTACAACTTCGAAATACTCGCGTCCTGAAACTCACATTTGAATTTCGTTGATTACGCGGCGTCACTTCAACCACCCTTTCAGAGGAAGACCAGAACAAATTACTAACACTGTTCAATCAATACTCAAGAAGCACTTCTGCATGTCCATTGAGTAAGCCACCGTTCATAGTACACACCTTGTCGCCATCGCTAACGTTCGTAATGTTGCCTTTAGTTTGCTCACCAGCAGTCCCTGATGGAACTACCACGGGTTGTGGAAATGAAGAAATCAACGAAGGTTGATTACGATTATGATGTCGATCATGGTAATGATGTTTACTCTGAAGTTTACTTGGTAATCTAAAATGTCTTATATACGAAGATTTACTTTTTTGACTTGATCCACCATCATCAGCTAGTCCACTGTTGCATTCCAAAGTAGTTTCTTCTTGTGGAGACCGCAATGGAGTTGATGGTAAAGCCTCTTCTTCACCCCCCTCATCCCGATCAGCAGTATGATCGTTTAACGTATTACCACCAGAATCGCGCTCACCATTGTGGCCATTAAAATAGAAAGCAACTTGAGCAAAGTTGGAATTTGCGTCAGACAAGAGGTTTTCAATTAACTGAACAAAAGTTGGCCTTAACTTTGGATTGTAATGGAAACATCTTCTCATAAGTTCATAGCTAGAAATACGATTAACAATTCAAAATATGAAATGATTTCTCAACATTTAAAATAATTTGTTTACAGTCTATCTGGACAGTTTTCTGGTTTTTCCATAATTCCTCCATCTATAACATACTTCAATACTTGTTCATTCGACAACCCTTGATAAGGTTGCGATGCAAGAGTAGCCATCTCCCATATGACTATTCCATAAGACCTATATTTTACATTAATATTAATTAAAAGTAAACAATAAAAAATAAACAAGTTAACCATTAATTACCAAACATCTGACTGACTTGTAAAAACACCATCTTTTAACGATTCAGGTGCCATCCATCTCACTGGAAGCAATCCTTTGCCTCCTTTTCTATAATAGTCAGTTTCATAAATATCTCGTGTCATACCAAAGTCTCCGATTTTAACTGTAAGATTTTCGGAGACCATACAATTACGGGCTGCTAAATCACGATGAACAAATTTCTGTTCTGACAAATAAGCCATTCCATCAGCTATTTCTATAGCCATTTGTAACATTCGTTTTAAAGTTGGCGGTTGCCGATTATCGTTTGCCTAAAAATAACATTATAATCAATACTGAAAATCATATCATACATCTTGAACTAAATTAAATAAAATTAGAAAATAAACAAACCTCGGCGTCTGGTCGATGAGACCTTAAGTAAGACTTCAAGTCCCCATTTGCCATAAGTTCCATAACCACTAAAGTCGGCTGCCCTTTTGATACTACACCCAATAACTTTACAACGTGATGACAATTAAACGATCTAAAAAATGAACAATTTCAGATAAATCTAGCAAGGAATTTCATAATAACTATGTAACTGTATCTTACTTCATTACTGACGCTTCATTCAAAAATTCGATACGCTCCCGTAAAGTAGCCGATTCATTAACAGTCTTTAGATATAAAATACTTTTATAAACTGTCACCACACTAGAACAATCAACTAAAAACTTACTTTAACTGCACACCGTACAAATGGCACATCAGGAATTATATCTTTGGCTTTTCCTTCATAAACCATTCCAAAGGATCCTTGACCAAGCTCTTTAAAAATAGTAATCTTTTCTCGAGGAATCTCCCATTCATCAGGTACATACACTAAATGAAAAAATCGACGGTATTACTGTCAGTCATTCAATTTTATCTCATTCTTACTGTTGCTTAAATACTCGGGATTTACAGAAATATAAGTCATTTCGGGAACACGTGCATTCCAACTGAAACAAAACATATCAATTAATTCAGTAGTAAAAACTTGTTACAATAAGTTTACATCAATCTTACCGTTTTTTCACGTAAAATGTCACACCACCAAACACAAAAAGTAAGAAAACCACAGCACTAATAACTACTCCAATAATTATCGCAACATTGGAATCGCTTGGCAAATCAGCAATATGAAAGTATACTGCAGTGGTCCAATTTCCAGGTCCTGCCATTGAAGACGCTCGAATTCTTAATGAATAATTACCTGGATTTAAACGTTCCCTTGTGTATCCATTTAAAGTTACGTATTTTTTATACGTGATACACTTTGTATCATCCTGATTGGATGACTAGAAAAATTAATAATGATAAATACACGAGTTCTTTGCAGCTTTAAGTAAAACTGCTCACAGTATCTTTCAATTTAATCTCCACATGAAACAATAAAATTAATCCATTTGGTTGCGAAGGAATATTCCATCGTATTATAACTCCTTGAGATATGTTTTTATCATCAATTTTTATTGAATTAACATCAATGTCGTCTACTAATGCTGCATGCTTTGTACGTCCACTCCCAATTGCAGCTCCGCTACAACTGTTATTCACATCATCTCCACTATCCCTATGGCAGGCAATCACCTATCGTAGTTTAAAATTATAATATTTTTCATAACAAATAAAATTATTTTAAAATCACCTGTACTACATATTCGGAGAAATGCATTAAATCGTCGATTTCCACAAAGGTAACGTTACTTTCAACAACTTTTCGAATTGAGTGATTTGATAACAATTCAGTGTTGTTTATAACAGTTGGAGTAAGAGTTTCATTTGAGGTAATATTTTGGTTGGTTTTGGAATTTACCATTTTGTCTTTAGCGTTTGAAGCTGGTTGAGCTAGAACATTCGAAATCTGATTTTCCTCTCGATACTTTGTGTCCCTTCGTATTCTGAGAGCAAAATTATCTTCAACATTTATTTTAGCATTTCTATTAAATTAAAAAGTTTATATAGATAAATAATATAACAATACAGTATTAAAATATCTCATCCCTTACCGTTCCACCCTTTTTGTTAGATTAGAATCGTTAAATGCCATGTTATTACTGTAATAAAAAAACAATAAAAAAAAATGAATTTATTCCAAAATTTGACTGTTAATTACTTTTTTAAATAAACTGTATTTTGTAGAAAATTTTCAAATTCAATTTCAAATTGTCGCTCTGCTTCATCTTTATCTAGTTGTTTCTTAGGTTTTGGACAAGTACAGCAATGTTCACCATCTGGATTAACTGTACTGCTAACATTAGCAGGAAGTAAGCTTGTTTTTATGTCTGTAGTATCCTTAGAAGCTCCTGAATCTCCATACGCTAAAAATTATTTAAAAAAAAAAATAATTTATTTAAAAGTGACTCTTTGCATAAATCAAGGAACAAACCTTTACAAATATCGTACTTACTATAATTACAGTATATATCCAAATAGGTCTGACTATCTTCCTTACGAACACCCTGTACTATATAATGAGTTATTTGACCATTTGGATTGTTTGGAGGTTTCCAAGTAACCACAAGTTTAGATGGCGATACTGCTAATACTTTTACATTCACCGGTGGAGTAGGTTCTATTTAAATCAAATAAATTTATAAATAAAGATTACAACGAAATTCATTATGGTTCTATAAAAAACGTACTCGTTGCCTTCGTTTTAAAATAATAAATATTGCTCTGGCCTCCTTTTTTCTCCGTTGATATCGTGTATGTTTTAACATAAATGGCATATTGTGTAAATGGCTTCAAGGCAGGAAGAAATGCAGTAACAGTCGACTCTTTACCACCTGGATCGGCTGGCACATCAATTACTTTCCATCTATTTAAACATTAGTCAAACATTACAAATTAAAAAAAAACTATACTGTCGCGGTCTTACGAATCAGTGCTGCATGCATCTTGATCGTCGAATATAGAAATGTTCTGGCTCGGTCTACAAAACAAACAAGAATGTAATGCATTGTCTAAAGTTTAAATAAAATCATCTCTTTACGCTTCTCTGTATGACAAATAATATCCCAAAAGATTTCTATGATCGGCTAAAAATTTCTGAAAGTTATTCCAGCGCGCCATTACAAAATCCAATGCCGTTACACTAGCAGTGAGATTCAATGTCGTTACTTCACCTAATAAATCAATCAAATCGTTAATAATGGCTTTCTGTAAACCAATAATTTTAAGAAACGAATTAAAAATAATGTTTAAACTATTAAAACGTACAAGCTGCCCGATTTCCGTTAGAATGCACTGATATATCTTTCTCGTCCCAAGATTCAACTTTTGAAGAGTTTAAAAACTTGTATATTTTTTGGAGACATAATTTTGGATTGTAATGAAAAAACACTTTCCCTTTTGTAATTTGAATGGCAGAAGTGTCATTCCATAGATCTTCCAAATTACGATTATCCATAACATAAAGAGAATAACTATAATAAACAAATGTTTAGTTATAAAGTTTAAGTTCTTAAACATATTTTGGATATCCATTACGTGCTAGAATACTGTTGATTACCACCAATTATCTCGAGATTTTTTAAGAAATTTAGTGACTTAAACGGAATGCCACGAACAACTTTCAGGTAATCTGTAATCTCTTCAATCATTTCAAGATGCTTCTCCAATTCTTTCACCACGTTCACTAGAATAGCCAATATAAAATCATTTTAAATAGTACATGTTTGATCTAATATAAATTGTTACCTCCAGTTATTTGAATATCTAAATGTCCATCAATTCTGGTGCAACCTGTTAGCTTCTGGGCATCAGCAATACTAAGTATTTGACCTCCTTCACATGCTAAAATCAATGATCAATCAATTGCAATCGATACACTCTAGTCAATTCGCAAGTATAAAAACTTACTTTTAGGGCATTTATCAGTACACTTAATGCAAATGGATGAGTTTTTTCGATCTTCATAATAATTACTTGGGCAACTGTCTAAGCATTTTCCACTAATTGGCTTAAATGAAATATTTTTCTTTTGCATAATATCGTTTTTGACGATTTTTACGCACTCAACGTCAGTCAAGCATCTTCGTTGCAAGTACTACAGTATTAAATAAAAAGACCTAAATGAATATGCTTAAAATGTTTACAGCAACATAATTAATCTTAGCGACGAATACCTCGTACGTGTTCTCTGGACATTTTTTAGTGCATTTGCCTTTAAACATCACGTTTCTACATGCAAAACATTGCGCTGGAGAAGGTCCACTACATCCACCTAAGCATTCTGGATGACAACATTTACTCAAATTATCGAACTCACAAGTTCTTTCTTTGCATGTAGCATCACAAACTGAAAGTTAAAATGTGAAAGTTTATTGTATAGTTAACGTTTAAACCAAGAAAATTTGTAATTTTTATACTGACTTCTCTGGCAATCGTATTGACTCCAACAAAGCCTATCTTCTTTATTTAATTTTCTCCTATCATGCGAGCATTGAATTTTCTGCCCAGTCGGACAAACATCAGGACACTTATAGCCTAGACCGTTTCCTTTAATGAAATGGGCCTCGCCTTGATCTTTTGCAATTAAGTCCCAGTCGATTGTATCCACGTAGCACAACATCGGATTTTTTTCAATTCTTACACCTCCTCTTTTAATAGTTGTTAATCTAGGAAGGCCAATTTCTCGTAGATCCATCATTTCAAATACAACAAAAGCATAGTTATGAAACAAATTTTCGCCTCTAATAACCATCAAATTAGGAAACATATGACGCAGTGTCGTCAACTCCGCTACACGAAATAAAAGAAAATAGTCTGTGATTTCTCTAAGTTTGGGGAATGTCAGATTTGTATAGTCAGATGACTTTGCGTGATCAATTAGAAGTATCCTTAAAAAGCCTTCAATTACTGTGCAGTTTTCCAATTTCTTCGTAAAACTTTGAGGTGAATTCCTTATATCGATGCTCTGGCATACTGTAAAAAAATCAAAATTTTAATATAAACTTAAAATATTATTCACGAATTTTATTGTAACCATACTACTCGTTTAATTAACAATGCAGACATCCTAAATTTCGTAGTTTAATACTGCATGCAATAATTATTATATTCATCACTTTCTTAACATTTCAAAATACATTTAATGATATTATCAAACGTTCATCAATGTCAGTCTAAAATTAAATCCAATTAGATGAATGCCAATCTAATTAGCACGACAGAACTGATTGCATTACTTCACGTCAAATTCTGACATTCATTTCGTAATCTCTTATGCTAGTTTCTATAATGACGTACTGGATCTAAAATTGTTAACAATCTTTTAAAAAAAAACTTTATGATATATGAAGTCTCCGCAAAACAAATACTGTATTACAATGGAAAATCTACAAGTTGCACAGTCGGTCAAGCTAATACGGTTCACAAAAATATTATAGTCGCATACTATGGTCGAATACATTTACTTAATGGCTGCGCATTCCTAAATTAATAAGTTAAAAGAAGAATTTAAATAATAAAAACATCTTTGCTCGTATAAAAATATAATATAATGATTTTTATATATACAGTAGATGATAAGTTGACCCTCGATTTTTTAAATCTTTATGCTTACGATGTAGTGTTGCAGACTATTAGCATGTACGGTATATTGCGTTAAACTGTTACAGTACATCTACTACATAACTATCGCCGACCTTCTTTTTTTTTAATTTTATTTTTCATTGTTATTGTTTTACTTCCTAGGCAGAGACCTTGAACTTCTTTCTTTATAACAGTACAGTCTTCTTTCCAACACCATTTCCGGGCTGCATTATTGTGTATGATAATACTTTGTCTCGCTAGAAGTACGGCAAATACCGCTATCACATTATTTTTAGAAAAAAAAAACCTGCATCATATTGCATTGTAAAAATACTACAGAACATAAACTATAAAGTTCCACTGCAATGTTAAAGCATTAAATTCCAGTACTTTATAAAATGCTCATTAAATATAACAAATTGAACAACGACTAGAGCCGCTACATTTTCTTAACATGTCTATTTCTTTTTAAAAAGATCTATAACGTATTGTAAATGTTCTGTCGACTATCTGTCACTGAAAGACTTGAATCGTTGTTGCTCGGAGAGATTGCTATACTTCGGGAATTGTATTAGATTTTGAAAATAAGCTAAATTTATAAAGAATTGATTAACTGACTAAGTGAAAGATGATATAAGAATGGTAAAGCCTGACTGCGGCAGTAATTACTTTATTGAGTTATGAATTTGAAAGTTTAAACTATACATTTAAATAACTTCCATATTGAATCTAATTTTAATAACAGACGATTAATGGTTATTAGATTCCAACAATGCAACGTTAATGTTAATATTGCAAATTATAAATTAAAAGAATCTTTAATCATCGATTTTTTATTTATGTTGTGCTTATATCATATAAATTTGGTTTTCAATTTAAAAAAAAAAAATAACAAAGCTAACCAGACTATTCATATAAGAAATAAAGTTATTCAGGTTCATTAAAATTGATAGAATTTTTAATATGGCTTACTTATTTAATTATTGCACCACATACGTAACACAGTTTATAATTTAATGAGAAATCATCACAGACATGTTAAGAAATGCAAAAATTGGCTGCTCAATTTTTAAAACCAATCTTTGATTTGTGTTAAGGTCGTACACGCGTCAGTACTTTCCAAAGTAAATTTCTAAAGTAAACAAATTGTAGCAATAACATTAGCCTAGCAAGCGACACTCTTGTATGCACCAAATACTCACAGGGTTGCGCATTGGATAGAAAAAAATTACTTTCGTAACACTCCAGTAATTATAATCTGAATGCAAATTGAATAGTTTTGCTAGCTTCAATACATATTTACGCCATCGCTAAAGCTAGCGCCCTATATTGCACGCAATCGTATACAATGAACAAATTGAAAAGCATGCGACATCATATTGCGCAAATAAAAATATCACAAGACTATCAGAACTATTCGTAGAATCAACTTCAATTTCAACTACAAGAAACTACTGCTGAACTAAAAAAAATGATTTCTCTTGGAAGTAACTTTGTCATAATATACAGTAGATATCATTAACTGAGCGCGTAAATCGATTCATTAAACAGTAGCACCATTAACTTTATGAGAGTTCAGTAAATTAACTAATTAAAACGATTATTAACTAAGAAGCATATTAATTAAAAAACCAACTAAACAAGTCTTGTTTTAAATCAGTACTGGTAAATTAGTAATCGCATATTTTTTATAATGAAGATAAGCGTACATATACTGTAGCCTAATTAAGAAAGTACCGGTACTAACTTCTATGCAACCAATTTAGAGCAATATCTGTAGTAATATGTGTACTATACGATATGGTACAGATTCGTATAATACCGGTACCTACAATTTATCCTACAATAATCAATAAACACAAATGGCCATCGAACTATGAAAATGCATAATGACATTGGATAATGCCGCAGTTATTGTTGGGAGGAACCAGAAAGACAATAAACATTTAATAGCCAAATAATAAAATATTTTCAAACAATAAATAAATGATTTATAATAATTAGTCACGACATAATGTCTCAAAATAATGCCAAAAACACCACTATTTTTATCTGCCTGGTTGGGAATTTAGCAAATATAGCAATACTATCGATTATAATTAGCACTATGATTCGACTCCAATGTGTTATTCATCCTCAGTCCTCCATAACTAATTGCAACTAACTAAACAAAAAATTGCATAAAAAAATTACTTCAAAAAAAAAAATGATATAATTATTTTTGCAGACATTAAATACATTAAATTTGAGACATGAAAAAAACGAAGTTAAATGAGCCCTGTTATAAGTTCATAAATAAAGTGATAAAAGTAAGATCTCTGTACAACATACAGTATGGCAATATATCACAATAAACAGGTACCAGAATAACTTGTAGATATAAGATTCGGTTATCAGAAGTTCATAAATAATAAGATTCACAGCTAAACTTTTGAAATGCAATAGTATAACGTGTAAATTATACTCTGGTATTTTAAATATTGCCGTTGCAAACGCGTCTAAATCCTTCACTAGTAAACAAATTTATAGTGAGTCATCTTTAATACAATAACTCAGCCGGTATAGCTTTCTCTAAGAGAATAAATAAGTTACTACTCCAACAATCTAACATACCAAATTCAATATGGTCTCAACTACTATACTTGCACAGCATACTGTATAATTCTTTGATGCACGTGTAAGAATTATTGGAATGCCAATAGCGCAGTAAACGAAACCAAACAAGTTAACATTGAGTTAAAACTTGCATACTTACACTATGTAAAAATCATACATTTTTAAAACCGTACACTGTCTGGCAACTTAATTAATATAACTTATTTTAAATACGCGCCGCAGACAATACCGACTCTAGACTGCACAAATCTGTCATTTAATAAATGTTTAATTATAAAGCTAAAACCCTATCATTTAAAACTATGATAAATATACTTTAGTGAAGTAATTTCAATTTTTCATAGCCCTGAAAAATAAGTCACATCGCCTAAAACATTTCTTTAAAAAAAATCTTTGACTAAGTTATTTTCATTAACAATTCCTCCTTTTAAATTACTCACACCAAAACTAAGCTAACCATGATGTATAATATCAAACTAAATTTAAAAAAATTAACTCACCATATTCTTCAGAGTCAATGGTCAAAACCGAATCCACACAATAACTAAGAAGAATGATAACAACTAAAGATGAAGCTGTCAATAACAGCTGCTTCTTTTCTCGCGTCTTCATGATTTCAAAATTCAAATCACCGTTCATATATCCCTGACGTTAATTGAAGAATTATCGTTGACATTAAGAATGGAATTCTTTCCCGTATATTATAATATTTAACAAATCAACAAGTGTCTCACTCCATTCACAACAACAAATTTCCTTTTCTTCCATCAGCCATTAAGAAGGGCCAATGGAAATAACAAATACGACATAGAAGATAATAGCTGCCCATCGTAATCATCATCATCCACACGTCACTGGATAATTCAAACTGTAACATAAACAAAAAAAAAGTATTAATAAACAATTCACACGTGTGTTTTTTTTAACGCAGGTTTCCAGCAATCACTCGCATACCTTTATAAGACCAGTCAAAGCCGGTTTAATAAAGTTTATACCTAACCGTTGAGCCACATTCTTCCATCAATAGTAACTTAAAAGAAAATAACAGTGTGTGCGATGATGGAATGGTTGATTTTTTAAAGGTTAAACAAATACCAATAATATCAAAAATAGCAACAGCTGTTTGTTTGAAAGAAAAAAAACCAATAAAAAATAACAAAACTGAATGAAAACATTTGATCGATAACATCAGATAATACTGTACAATGTACACGTACAAAAGTTCATGTAAAAGACTTGATGTTATTTAATGACCTCCATCTTTCTTTTAGTCATTTAATTTCACTTCTGAATGTGCTCAATAAGTTAATAACTGAATGGGAGCGCGTCAAACTGAACAAAACATAGTTCATAGTTATAAGTTAGTTTATATAGTCTTGTAACATTATTTGTACAATCATATGTACTCAATGACCTTAAAGTCAAACTCCTAGCCTCAAATTTGCAGCTAATTGCTTTCAGCAATTGGCGTGGAAGGTATACTAGGTAGTGAATGAAAAATTCCAAACCCGTAACGCATACAAAAATTTAATAAACCCTTCAACTAAGACATTAAATAAGTTATGATTAAACCAATGACATAAATAATGATATGCGGTTATAATTCCATGCAACAAATTGCGAAATCTTAAAACCGATGAATGATAATCTTATGTAGCCAAATGGAGATAATACAACAAGCTCCAATATCATAATTCTGCTATTTAGAAAATGCAGTCTAATTAAGATTAAAATGTAGATACTGAACTTCACAAATATTTTTTTTATTAAAAACCGATTTTGATGTAATATTAACTACTGTTTGTTGATTGTCATTTGATATTAAGAAATACATTTTAATGCATCACGTGTTTCTTGATTTCATTTATTTACAGTATTTGTAATGTGTAGTATTATGTAAAAGTCAATTTACAGTATAGTACAGTACAGTATTTGTTATTCAAAATAGTCGATTCAGCGGTAGAATAATATAGTAGCAAACAAAATCTCAGTGCTAATGTGTACTTACATTGCCAGTACGATATAAAAACTTGAAATTCATGATATGACTGAACCAAATAAAAAATTTATCTACAAAAAAATCATCTTTATTGCCCTAAGGATTGCTTAAATATTTACTTTGATTGGCTCTAATTTATCGATCATTAAAACTTGCATAATTCCGATAACAATAATTGACTGCAGAATAAAACTAACTCAGAAACTAATGATTTCTAAAATAATAAATCGAAACTTTTATCGACCATATCTGCAAGATAAAAAATGAATGGAAATGGCCGGGCAAAAATTTAATTTAGTCATTTCCTTTGAATTGTAGATTATTTTTTTTTTTAATTTTGCGAGAAGCAACATATTGTTGAAGCAGACCAAATCAATCGTTATGACCATCTCCTTTCACGCTTCGAAAACAAGACACCACCGAAAAAAAAACAAAAAAAAAACGCTGAAACAAACAACAACAAAAAAACACAACAAAACGTGTTTGAAGAAAAATTCTTTGTTGAGTCAAAGAAAAAAAAAAAGCAAACAAACATCCAACGAATTTAATCTCATTCCCCCACCGCAGTTAGCCTTGAAAGTGCGTCAATAAAAACGAGTTCGGATAAACGACAACGTCGACCAGCTGAATCAAAACACACGACTAGTGGTTGCATTCGTACACTGAGTCACCTCAATGATCAAACAAACTGCTCTAATTTCGCATTAATCATTGAAAATCGACACAAACAAGCGCGACGATAATTAATAGACGCTTTAGTATCTAATTAGCCTGTCAAAATCAAAATTCTAATATATTTTCAAAGAACACAAGTTGTAAACAACTGTCTTGTGGGCTGCAGTCCTGTTTCGTTGTAGGTGGGCGGCCGTAGACCTCGTAGCTACATCCGCTATACACAAGCCGAATGTAGGGCCCACACAAATAGCTAAAGAGGCCCCCTTTCTCTGCACACATGGGGCGGAGCTGGGTTCTCCCACCATAAAATCCTATACATCTAAGTAGCCACGCCACACAATCATTCGCTCTAAATTTAATCGAATCAGGTCATTCTTATCTACTGTACATCTCTATACACACGATTAACAACAAATAAAATCTGCTTCAACAGCAAATTTAAAGGTGTGATTATTACATCAACCTGCGTAACACATCAACGCATAGAAACGTATAGCATTACATTACATTAGCTCACATTTCAATAAATCACCATCCCAACTAAACAACATTAAAAAAAGAAGAAAATTGGCCACAATACATGATAACGTCGTGAAAAGTTGACTATTTAAAATTCGATTGAACAAAATTCAGAATTGTAAATAAAACGTTCATCGTCAAAATAACATTTGTATTAGCCTTAAATATAAACATCGTCACTGTAGATGCAACATAACGAATCTCAGTTTTTCGAATTTTTCAGGAGAGCGAAAAAACCATCTTGTTCTTACATTGTCAGCCTGCATAAACCATGTTACAAAATCTTAAATTCTAGAAAAACTAAGTGGGATTTTCATGAACTAGAGATTTCAGGGAGATTCAGCGGAACATTTTGCACATCATGATATGTGTAACTCAATTTAGCCCAAAAATGAGTTTCGTCATGTTGCATCTACAGTGACGACATACAGTATGAATTATTCATCCCAACAATTTCCCAGTATTATAATTTTGGAAAACCACAATTACTACAATATTATGAGTTTTATGACAGCCCATTTGATTGCGCTCTTAATTAACTTTTCAACTGTCAACAGTCCGGTTTTAAGAAACCAGCAAATTATATATTTTATCTAGATTAATCCTAAGCTGAAATAACTCATTTAGGACGCTAAATTAAGCAGCAAAAACGCACAATCAGGATTTATTCTAGACGTAGTAATAATTACGATCTGATGATTTTGGAGTAGTTCTGTTGGGTCTCAACTTCTCAAGTCACTGTCTAGTTTGCTCAGTAGATAACTATAGTATTGTAATATCATTCTTGCTACTGAGTCATTTCCAAAATTAACTGCAAAAAAATCGACTGTAATTGTATAGGAAAACTTACTTAACTTATTACCGGCAATTCTCAGCTGCTTATAATTGCAGTAAACAAACGAGTTATTCAACTAAATGACACAACACAACATTAATTTGAATATCTGAAATTCTTCAATTCATGCTACCATGGAGCTTTTGTTTTGGTATTAATGTTGCGATCAATCAGCTGTTAAACATTATAAATAGTCAAACATGACATTATAATGAATGAATTAATATAATTTATAGTAAATCAGATGCATCTCGTGTATAATATCTTCATTTACAGATTTTCAGAAAAAACTAATATTCACCATTGTGAAAAAAGTTAAAAACATATGACGTAACGACATTGCTAAAACAATTATTGCTTCTAATTTTAATTAAGTTTATGTAATTATTAAGGACGTCGTCGTTCAAACATCTATATAAAAAACAAAACAATAAAGTAATTACTGTAATCATTAAAAATTATTTCCTAATTTACACAATATTGAAGATTATCTCATAAGATTTAAAGCATAAGAAAAATAATAATTCATCCCAACGTTTCATACAACATTAATTTTAAATTCGTTAAGATAACTGAAAATCATAAATAGAAATAAACATAGCATACAAAACCCAATTTCAACAAAACACTAATTTTTAATATCAATCCTTAGTCGATTATCACTGTAAACTAAACAAGCATCTTTACAAATCGCATAAGTGAAGAACTAATGAAAAACTCTAATACAAAAATTAGAAATCAAAATTTCAATTTCACTACAAAAACATTTTAATTAGATATCTTATCGTGTCAAAGGACCAAGTGCAAAAACAAGTCACTGTTTACAATATTATTTTCGTGATTATTCTCTTATTATTAGCCAGTCGCAACGATGACAACTGACTAATGAAAACATTCCATCTTGCAAGTTATTTAATTACTATTTTTTCGACACTAGTAATTGGACACGCTATGCTCCCTCATGACTAAACTTTTACTGTAAATAAAACCACACAATCACTAACACTGTCCGTTTTAGATTTTTATCTTGTTTATTATTTATGTTGGTTGTTTATTAACTTTTCAGTTATTTTTATGAAAATTAATCCGTTTTAAGTACTATAATAATGTGCAGTAGTTAGATATCGTAAAAAATAAATAAAGATCAATTATGCAGTAGTGACACACAACTGTGACATTCTTCAACGATATACCATCAATAGACAATAGTATCAAAAATATTAAGTTATTTTGTTGATCGTTTAATGATAGCAATAACAAATATTTAGTTTTCAGCTGAATTTCTGATATTATAAGATAAATTCATTATACTATTTAGAAATCGACAATTTCAGAAATAGATTGCTAAGTCAAAATAACAGAAAAGCAAATCTGATTTTTTAAATTAAAACCAGTAATTTCTTCAAAGCAAGCATATTTTCAGTTTATAAATCAACTTAACTACTCAAAAAATAAATGACGCTAAAAATAAATCACCCTTTAGTTTTTCCTTATTATTGTACTAAAATAACACTTGAACAATTGATAAAACAGTTTATCAGTGTAAACATTACTCGCAACCATTATTTTCCAGGAATAATTTGCTCGTTTGTCATACCAGAACGATTGGATATACAGTAACTCATCCCTTTAGTAACTTTCGATTTATTAAAATTCTTCCAATAACTTCAAGAAAAAAACTCCTTGTAAATTTTGGGTCTCGTTCTCAACAATTCATAAAACGTACTGCTCGATATCAGCACCGTATGTATACAATTATTACTTTTGCATAAGCTCATTTAAAGTTTTTTACAACTCCACTATAATAAAATACCACTCTAAATTTAAACCATACTGCTTTACATTTGTGAGAGTTTAAACACGTGGTATAATATTTGGCTAAATTGCTGGTAAAGCGTAATTTTTTTTTCTGGTATACAGTATAAATATTCCATTTGCATGTCGCTAATAAAATTAGCCAACACCACGTCCAATTATAATCGGCGCTAAAGTCAATAAATGCCAGTAATTGTATAGGGGGGGAGGAATCACTAGTAAAACCAGTTCACAATTTAACGCAAAAACTAGAAAATTTACAGTTAGCTTAAAAACAAACATGACAATTGCAAAAAAAAGTAATGCAATTAAGAGTTAATATTATTCCGGTTATTAATATAAATCATGAAACCAACTTTCCAATGCTCCTCGCTCTTTTTTACTTGTAAATAAACTTAGTTTGATTAAGTTATAACTTTTGTTTGCATTAAATCCAAATGAACTTTCGCTGGAAAAGAAATCTAAATAAGATTTGAACAGGGTCAAAGACCTTTCCCTAAATTTAATTTGTTGTTTCAAATTTTCCTTTAGAAATGACTTTAAAAATTGAAATCAAAACATAAACATCATCTAAATCGCAAGAAGATGTTTAACATTTTGCTTTACTTATTTACACAACATTATCTTTCACATTAATTTTTTTTAACTCGTTATAAAAATCGCATTAAAAATTATTGCAATCAGTAAGTATCAATCCTTGAAATTAAAACTTGACTCATAATAGTTTTTATCGAGTAATGCACTGACAAGTTGGAAGGCCCGGCTTCAATTTAGTGGATTGTGGTGGCCCTGGCCCGCAAATGTTGAAATGCCTTTGTGGTGGGCAATCTAGCATGGGAAACTACTATAGATAGAGATTGTCTTAGATATCATTCTATGAAAAAACACTACAAGAACTCCGTTTCCAATGCATGTTAAGATATTAAAATGTAACACCCGACAACCATTAATGAAATCGGTTCACTTGAAATTTGAGACGTAATTAAAAATTACAGTACATGTACATTGAAGACGTCCATTTACAGATGTGGAAGTTTTTCAGCAACAATGTCGCTGAAATTACGATCACATTAAACTACGCCGGTTCGCGCCACGAATTCATTGAAATTCAAGCAATGTGAATACGCCACCATCTTCGACTGTATTGGTTTGACCGGCCCAATAAAACGGCATCAAGTTTTAATTAACATGTGACCGTATAAATATAGAATTTCTGTTCAAAATCTTATGATTTAACAATAATAGTCCACTTAAACAGCCGTTTGATAATAAACTATATGAAATCTATTGATCTTAACGTTATATCAACCAACTGAAATAAATTTCATATTATAATGTTTGCATTAATCACTGCGTATATCAATTTAACATACCATGTAAATAAACAACGAATTTCAACTACTATAAACCAAGGTATCACCCTTCAATAGAGTAGTAACTTTAGCATGACCTCAAAATGTTAACTCACCTGCACTCTTACTGAACGTTTTCTTTTAAATATAATCAGACAGCTATCCAGTTGTTAAATTGTAACAAGTAACGAAGAAATCTTTAATTCACCGAACACCAAAGGACAAGATGTGATTTAAATCAACAAAAACAATATACGTCGCGCTTTCACAAATTAATAGCTGCAGTATTCGTGGCGTTAGTATGCCATAGATGTATACTCTTCATGTTTTAAATTCCCTGGCATAAACAGGCTATGAAACGCGATGGCGCACAAAATTACATACGTCGTAGTAATCCATATAGTAGTAGTAATGACTATAAACGAGTTACATAACCGCATTAGTTTGGTCGAAATTAACCATATTATAAGTACGAAACACGACAAAATAAGTTATATTTGGATTAAATATATACTAGTTATTAGTTTGAATGTTTAGTTGCTCCTGTTGTTTCCACCGATTACAAGATATAGGGACACCGCGAGCACACTACGTGCACCTCTTCTAAGGAAAATAAAATTGTAAACAACGATGATCGCTGATTGGTGGAAAGATGAAACAGCTTCGATTAACCGAACACACTCATCACCTCCTTTTTAACAGACTGTGACCTAGAGAAATATACACGCTCATAACCAGAGGCAAAGAGAGAGCGAAAGACAACGTCGAAAAATAGTATAGTATTCAATTTGGCCTTTTTTAATAATACTTTAATTTTCTTTTAACAATTAAAATTCGTTAAGAGTACGGAGTTGAGATTAGTTGTTATTCAATTGGGTATTATTTTGTTATGCCCAAGTAAACGCTTTCGAAGACAATCCCCAAGCTACCTACAAACATTGCGGTATAGAAGTTTATTTTTAGTCGCCGACAAAGTTGTTGACTTAAAAAGGTTACGAATTATTAATTTCACAAAAATACGTCAATAACAGATGTCTTTCAGTAGAAATAATAATTCATTATTGGCGATTGATGATAATAAATGTTCAAAGTTCCATTAATTAAACTTCGCATTTGCATCACATAAGTTAAAAGCTTAATTGATACATTGACTTATTCGGTGTTTCAGGCAAAGTGTAAACTATTGATTTTGTTTTTGACAAAAATAAATTGAAAACATACTTTACTGCATATGAAATTAACAAATTGCAGAAAACATCGACTGCCTAAAATAAATTTATCGATGTTTTTTTATTTTTTTTTTAATTTTGCAAAATAATAATTATCCAATACTTTTTTCATTGATATTATTTACTTTAATTACACCAAAATAAACATAATTACCATACTTACTGCATGTATTCATGCAAACTAGAAAAAAATATATGTCAATTATTTAATAGCTTAATTTGGTAAAAGAAAGAAATTTTAAGATTATGTTTTTCATTTAACATTTAACATTTGAGTTGTAGTTGTCAGTAGTGAAACTGGTTAACCATTTTGCTTCCATTTTACTCGTCGATACAAGTTGAAAACCTGAAATAACTTAAAAAAAAAAAAAAAAAAAAAAAAAACAAATTAATATAGTGATATTTTTTAACTTGAGTTGATCTTCAGTTATTATCGGTTCCATAGTAAAATTTCTGTTAAATATATTTTTGAGAAATTTAAGAATTGGAATGTCCAATACAGAAAAATATTCTTTAAAAAGCCTCATAGGTTCATAATTGTAAAATCGGGATTTCCCTTACTTTTTTCTCTTTAGATATTGAAATCATCAGCTGATTACTAGATAATTATTATCAGGCTTTCGGTTGTTATTTAATGATGATATGACGTACGGTATTTAAAATAGGTTTATCTGCAATTAATGAAATACAGTAGTCATCGCATATACCGGTACTCTAAATCTTGCTATAGTAGCCACTAGGATTTAATTGTTTATGGTAATTAAAAATAAAATTAGTACTGTAATTTTGGGTCACTCACAAATACAGTATACGTAAAATAAATTCATAATCTTAAAAGCTATACTGTAAACGATAATTTCGTTAGCACGTTCAAAAAAAGTTATGTGAAAACTCACATTTAATAATAAATACAGTTCAGTAATTTAATTTACAAAGTTTTCTATAGCAGCTTTCATTGTAAATTAGTTCCATATTTTCTTTTACTTTCAAATTATTCTGCATAATTACAACGTTATACAATGCAAATTATAAACCAGCTGAGAATGCGCAAGTCGCATTACCATTAACCTGAATAATATGAACGTACACAGCATACCAGAAACCAGAGGTTCTCACAGTACTGGTACTGATAATTTTAGTAGAGTACTGTACAAAATGTTCTTTTGGCCTTTATATCCCTTATCATATCAATTATGCGCTGTGACTAACATAATCATTTTAAGCAATTGCTGATGGCGCCATTGGATATTTCTGTAGCTTTAGTAATGTACTTTGATAATGTTCAATAAGTATTATAGTACCGTATTTGTATAGCTGAGTGAAATGTAATTCCGGTGCTTACGTCGAAAACTGCATAAATAAATTGTCAAACATACCCAAATAATTAACCTGTTCTTTGTAGTTACTGTATCAGTGGCTACCAGGAAATATTTCCACGTATAAATGCAAATATAGCTTTCTAAAATACCGTAAATATATACAAAACATTCAACGTATTCAAGCATCTAGTCAGTAATGACGTCAATGAATACAGGATGGTTGATGACGATTGAATATTTTTTTAAAATGGAATTCCATTTCAAATAAGTTGTAATGGTTTCTTCTTCTTAGTATCGGTACTAGTAAAGTACAAAATTCTTAAATTCTATGTAATATCATGTTGAATGTTGATCGATTATAAAGCTATCAATTAATGCTTACTGTTGTATACTGTTAATTGTGTATATTGTAAGCACTTGTTTATTGCAGTATTCTAATTTGGTGTTTGTTTTGTAGACAGTAGGGCACTCAAATGAATACCATACCGGTACTTAATTCATTGATGCTCAATAGCAATAGAAGAAAGATTACATCTCCACCCTCTAGTTTTTTATGATTATTTACTATACTTATTTACTATATTTCCGGTGTATGGATATGTGTCCAGTCAATTTTATTTGGGATAATGTAATAGTTTAGATAGTTTTAAATTATTACTATCGACACTCCCGTTTAATAAATTTATCAGACAGACGATACAGCTTTCTGGTAGTGACTAGTACCGGTATTCACATTGTAATGATAAGTTTATTGAATATTGTTTATTACTTAATAATTAGCATTATTTTATTGTGATATGATTTGTGTCGTAAAACAAAACAAACTTGTTTTTAATTCAACTTTTTCCCCAACTCGGGGCATTCGTACTATAAAAACTAATAATTTAGAAACTAATACACAGTGAAAATTTTTTGTGCCTGCTATACAGTATATGTTCATATTATTCATAAATCAACAAACAATTTTTTTACACAAGAACAAAGACCTGATCTGCTATACTTAATGTGACGTCAACTTTTTATAAACATGTCACGTATTTGCGTCACGCATATCATAAAAGCAGCTTTTAACAGAGAAAAAACAACACCGAACTGTGTTTTTCTTTAATTACGGTTGCAGAGAAGTGCCGTACGTAAGAACTTTTAATGTGTGGCACGTCTCGGTATGCAAATAATTATGACTTAATGAGTATGTTATTTTTCTAAAGGACCAGAAATCAGTGTTATTGACATACTCAATGCATGATAAATCATCTTAACTCCATAAAAAAATCTCTTGACTAACTTAACAAATCGGTAACAATTATAATTTTGTAAACAACTTCAGGCGATTATTTCCTAGAAAAACTTAATGAGCTTAATAGATAAATCCAATTTTAACTGTTTAAGTACATTCATTAATGGCATTACGGCATTATAAATGTACAGCTCAACAAAAACAGCTCAATTAAAACAAACGAACTCAAATGATTATGTTTTTGCTTATTTGTTTAATCTACAATGGTATTTCGCATGCATTAAACTTTATAAAGCGCAGTATTTTTAAGAGGAAAAAATGTCCTAACTTACTTAATGAACAAGAGAAAGAATGATAAGTCATACAGTATGTTTTAAGAATATAATTTTTGTATACCTTGTTTAGTGTCACTATATAACAAAGAATATAAAGTTTTAAACTAAAAAACAATAAGTCAAAAAAGCATTAGTCCACGTCTATAATTGAATCTGTTTGCCATTTTAAATAATTCGCAAAACTTTAACCCAACAAAACTTAGGAATTTATCCTGTAAAGTATTTGTAATAACAAGAAGATTAAATGATGGTTGAAACAACAAAAAATGTAATAAATAAATATTTGAGTTCATATTATTATAAAAGCAAATATTAATCTGAAATAATTTATTACACGATTAAATATTAAAGAATTAATATTCAATAAATAAAATACGATTTTCGTGATGTGTATACTCAAATTGACATAAATGATATCAATATTTTAACAAGTTTACTGATTAATGAATAGCATTACTCTATGTCAGTTTATCAATGTAATTTAATAACTTAATTAATGGTGTTCACTTGATCACATGCTTTGTCAAGACCACATGATCGCTACACACAAGAAAAAAAAATTGTAAGACTGTCTAAACTAATAAAATAAACCATTTAATTAATAAATGCATCTATTTATCACAGCATTAATATAATTTCTTAGTGTTTCAACATGACAACGAGCAGTATAATAATCACCACGACGCAATACGTTTTCTTCACTGCAGTAAACAAGCCAATAATAGACTTAATAGTACAGTGTAGTAATCTCTTCTTGGCTGATCAGCTGAGAGCAAATTGCTAACACGTGTAAATAAGCTGCAGCCAAACGTGTCCTTAGAACGTGTATATGGTGATTTATTTTCAGAAAATAATATTAAATCGATTTCATGTTATCACAGTAAAATGTCAAAACATGACGCACATTTACGTAACCAGCAAACTTCACAGTGTAAACAGCAGAACAGCATTATACGTCTACAATTAGCAATCAGTTGCTTTGAGGATCGGTCGACAGTGATTGGTTCTATGACAATTTATGAGTTGTTGGATCGATGCTGAGCAACCAAAGACGTCAGTGAGTAGTAATGTATAACTGCTTCCACATTAAACATCTCTCTATACACCTGGCTTATACAGTATAAGATGAGACAGGGAAGACAATTGAACCGTGCCGGCTGTTTTTTGTACGTGACAACCCAAATTGGTGGGGAAAATCAACAAGTTGAAAATAGGAAATCTCAAATTTACACGCTTATCACGTGATCTATCGAGCGGCGAAGTCAACATTATAAGTTATTTAAATAAAAAGTAAATAAATAAATAAAGATAAAAACGCTTTGAGAAAGAAATTGAGATGTTTTTTTTTTTGACAAACAACATGAAAAAATAAGCTACTGCACAGCCGATAACATAACTTAGTCGTTTATCAAATATCGTTTATGCTTCAATCATTCAACATTTTATTATCTAAGTTATTATAATAAGTACTCTATATTTTAATAACTGTAATTGTAACAGTCGATTTTTCTTTCAGTTTTAGCGTAAACGTACAAACCGACTTTTGTACAGTATTTGTATAATAGTACACAATTATTTGACACATTTACGTTAATTTCGTGTAAAATAGTACGTCCTTACTCGTATTTACATTTAACCATATGCGTTTTGTCGGAAATGTAATGAAAATCATGTTTATTTAGTCAAATATTTTTAGATATCCTCTCTAAAGATTTAGCATAGTACTGTACTTTTATAACGATACATTACCGGTAGTATGAAGTTTTTGTATCGCTATATCAAAGTTTTATTTTTTCTTAAAATTTCGTATGTACTGTATTTACTCAAAGTAAAAAACACCAATACAGTACAATCTAATTAACATTTTAATATCGTTATGCATCTTGTTTATCACAAAGTACAATTTAAAAATAAAGTTATTTAAAGAATAGTTATTAGTTAATAAAAAATTCTCTTTTTACTTAAAAAAAAAGTGATTACGTAAACAATTATCGAAAATGAATCATATTTACACTGGACCATCATTTTATCGTGGAAATGTAATTGGTGCAGATTACTGAAATTTTCTTCATACATTTTTTAACAGACTGAAGAAAAGCTACCGAAGATTATGCTATCAATTCAAAAATGAAAAGATGTTTTGCCATAGAATGCAGTGCAAAGCAGCTTACAAATTGGGCAGCTCTCGGACAAAATCAGATTTTTCCATATTTTTTATACACTGTACAGACAGTATTTTTCAAAAAAAGATTCAAATTTCCATTAAGAGCATTTGACCATCGTATTCATATTTCTACAGTATAATAATGTAAATACAATGACCGAAGGCATTTAATTGCCATTCAATGTAAATCATTATGCATTAAGGTCATTTAAATTTAACAATAACCACACAATCATTATTGCAATTTAATTATACCATTTTAACTGTTAAAAAAATTCGAGGTAAATCCTACTGCAGAACATACAGTACTGTAAATAACATTTTAAATAACCTTCAAGCAACTTTAATAATTTCAAACGTCCTTAAGTAAATACAATATACTGTACAAAATTACGAATGCACACAAATATTTCAATACATGTACAGTATATGCAATAAAGCAATGTAAATTTGAGGCAAAACACGATCGACGTTATTCATTTTGGAAATTAAACTACCAAGTTTAAAAATAAAAACTGAATCATTAATAATCGTGTAATATTCTTTAACGATTGCAAATACACGGCAATATATGGTATAATTTTATAATCCAGTTTTATATTAAGCAATGAACTAATTTTCATAAAATGCAATTAAGGCAATCAATAAGATTATTTGAATATTCATTTGGTAACCAATTAATAATGCAATCCTTTTAAGTAAGACTACTAACTAATATGGAAAATAATTATTAAATCGTCAAAAGATTAGGATGTTTACGCTAAACACGAATTAAGTAGTCTCGCAATGAAAACAAAAAAGATTTTAAAAGTATTGTAATGCTATGCACGTCGCAGCAAGCAAGCAAACAAACAAACAACAAAATTTTATGTAGAAAAAAAATCACCACTTAAAATGTAACACGTTTCTAGGATATTTTTTTCTTTTAGATTCCACGTGTACCGGTTGGTTTGTTTAAGTGCAGTGAGTTTTAAAGTAACAATTTGATTGAGAAACGCCAAAATAAGCTTACTGTACTGTGCAGTATAAACTACAACGGATAAACAGACGCTTCAAGTATAAGATAAGAAAATTTAAGATACAGTACCCGGTACATGTTGCATGCAAATAAAAATTACTGAACATCCTCGCTCCCAATTCTCACCGGCTTTGAAGAATAATATACTCGACATCTAATTAATAAAAAAAATTCGTTTATAATAGACAATGAAGGTTGCATTATTTAGCAATGAAGCAGGAACTGACAACACAAGTCTTTTTAAGTTATAACTAGTTTTATATAGTAACTTAGCATTCAATCGACAGCTAAACAAATAATCATTGTATATTTTTAAATGCAAATCAAACAATGTTGGATTAATTTGCATTGTCAGTTGTTTATATTTAATACTTCATTTATTTTACTACATGACGAAGATATGACTGATAAAGTAATACAATGATACATAATCGTTCACACATAAATAGAATAATCTTTCTGTATTTATAGTAACAAAACGGACCAGAATTCAATAGCTCAACGTCAACAACAGTAAAAATACGATTTCAAAACAACAAAATACTGAAAGATCATTAGATCAAAATAATTAACTGCTGGGAAACTTGAAATTTAGATTAATTATGAAGACTATATGTAAGTACGTCTGTACTTAGAAATATCAAATTATTATTATCAGTAATAATTTGTAATATAATGTTAAAACCTCATTTGTAATGTTTCCACGGAATTACTAAGTACAGTCTAAAACAGGGGTCTCCAAACTTTCCAGCCTTCGGGCCATACTGATTACTCCAGTAAGTTCCGAGGGCCAAAACCATATCATCATTAATTATAATTTGTTATAAAAAATATGTTTGCTCAAAGGCGTTTTCAAGTATGCTAGCTCTCCGCGGGCCGGACAAAATCTGTCCGCGGGCCGGATGTGGCCCTCGGGCCGTAGTTTGGAGACCCCTGGTCTAAAACAATATTTAAGTGAGCAACCGAACGCTAATTTAACTCATTAAGTAACATACAGTAACTGGTTAACTTATCATGATAACATGATAATTATGTCTTAAATTGGGCTAAAATATCAAATACTGTAACCTAATACTATACGTATAGTCATAACTCACAAAAGCTATATAATAATTATGTCTGCATGATATTTTGTAATGTAATTATTTCTTAAATGCCTTTCTAAATTTTACATTTGAAGATCCTTAGTCAAATCTATTGTGTTTTGAGATCACTGTTAAAACTTACAGTAAATCCTTCAATTATCCGGCCAACTATCAAGTTGAATTTATTGTTCCCCCAATACCCGAGTTTTATATGAAGAACTCAGTTTTTCAACATACAGTGAAATCGTTTAACACAAAACTGAGAGGCCTGAAATATTCCGTATTAAATGATGCATACAAAAACATTCAGTATACTCGCGAAAATTACATTGATTAAAGTACATCAGATTAGATACACTATTTACATTTCAAATTATTAATTAAAAAAACAATATATTTTTACAACTGTAATTTTAATAAAACCAAGTATAAAGTTTATAGTTTTTTAGGAAAATAATATGATATTTTTCTTTGCATTGTCTTTTTTAGCGTCAAATTCTCAACAAATTGTTCAATATCATCCATTGCATTATTCATTTCGCCATTTGAATGTGCATTTAAATAACTGCGCATACTTTTCATGATGTTACGCATTTCTGCTGTAGTGGGAACAGAAACTGCAATGTTGGTTTCATTGTCTGATTTGTCATCTAAATCTACATCAACGGGATCTTTTAAGCTTTGAACAATCTCCAAAATGTCTTTGTCTGCCATAATTGGTGCTGTACTTAAATTATCATCATCTACTGCAACGAATTCTTCCAATGATACTGTAGAACAGTTTAACAATGCACAAACTTTCTCAAACATTTCATTAAGTGTCGGCTCAGTTTCAATATCCACCAATTCTTCTGGCTCCAAAGAATCTCCTACTGTTGAGAACCCACTAATACGAAAACAATTTTCAATCGTCTTTGGAGTCACTAAATTCCATGCTGAGTGCAACATATGTAGTACATCTAACAAATTAATGGAGAAATCTTCTTTAGCTTCAATTGCAATTAAATATTTTCGAAGCAGCTGCTTTCTATAGTAAAATTTTAGGTTTTGAATAATTCCTTGATCACATGGCTGAAAAACACTTGTAGTATTAGGAGGCAAAAAAATAAGCTTTATAGCTGCCAATGTAACATCAATGTGTGCTGGACAATTATCAATAATCATTGCAATTTTACGATTTTCTTGTAAGAAATGCTTATCTAAATTTAGAATCCAATCTGTGAACATCGCAGCTGTCATACACGCGTTTTTGTCAGCTGTATATTCAATGGGTAATGTTCTTACATTTTTAAAACACTGTGGTTTTAAACTTGTCCCAATAACAAATAGGGGTAGTTTTTCAGATCCATCCGAATTGCATCCTGCCAATACTGTAATTCGTTCTTTAGAGATTTTCCCCCCTGAACACCTTTGTCCCTTAAGCGATAAAGTTTTATTGGGTAAGCAGCGGTAAAATAAGTCAGTTTCATCGGCATTGAAGATATCTTTCGCTTCATATTCTTCAAGTATGGAAGGCAATGTAGACTCCAACCAGGCGGTGCTCATTGTCAGTAAATCTTGATTATCTTCACTGCAAACATTTTTTAACACTATGCCATTTCTTTTCTTAAAACGTTCCAACCAGCCTGGATTTGCTGAATATTTTATACCCATTTGTTTTGCAAGTTCATTGGCTCTTTCCAGCATTAAAGGTCCGGATATGGAAGCATTCTGAGATTTAGCTTGTTTGAACCAAACAAGTAAGGCTGTCTCCAAATCTTCATGTTTGGCTGTTCTCATTCGTTTTCTTTCTGGCTCAAACATACTCCGTTCAAACATTGCCGTAATTTGATCTCTATGTTTAATTATTGTTGACAATGTAGAGTTGGCAATACCAAACTCTTTACAGATTTCAGTTTTCGACCTCCGTTTTTCATCAACTGCCTTAAGCATCTCCATCTTCATTCTAAGTGAAATAGCACTTTGCTTTCGTCCCGAGTTCTTTGCCATTGTGCCCATAACAAAATTAAATGGTACTAAAATAGAAAAACACGAACCAAGATATAAACACGAACCATCATACACAAGATTTCAACACTGATTTGAATACACAATTTTTAGACTTCAATACACCCGTCACTGAATTCCAAAACCAAGACTACTCCACATTCTCACCAACAGTACAGTATATATTTTGCTCATTTCCAGAAGCGAAATCTTTTTGTGTTAAGCGATTTTGTTTCGTGTTATAAGAAAAAAATGGATGAATACTAAGTATTTTGTCGGGACTACATCATTATTTTGTGTTAAACGTATTTCACTGCAATACAAATTGAGTAGTATGTAAATTTTAAGCTTTGTTTTATAAGGCAAGAACGACCACCACATGAGACCGGAAAATTCAGAATTCACTGTAGTTAATGATCGTTCACAATTACTAATGTACAGTATAGTACAATATTGTCGTTAGCTGTATAATACTGTAGTACAATTTAGTTTAAAAACGTTGAAAAGCAAACCAATAAAAATTCTGTTTTCAGTTAAGTACTTAACATTTAAGAAACAATCGATATGGTGAACAGTAATTTAACTACCGTACTATAAAAACGTAAACTTAAAAGCTTTAAAATGAAATCGTGTTTGAACTGCTTGTGCTTGACAGAAGTAACTTAGCTTGTAAAAGCTATAAGTTAGTCTATAAAAATAGTCATGCATACAGTAACAATGATTTATCAGTTAAAAGGTTTAAAGAAAGATGATGTAAGGTTATAGTCTTGACTATTTACAAACTTTTCGTAATGTTAACCTGTAGTTCTATTGTGAAAATTGAAACGTAATCAGAATTTTGATAGTGAGGTGGTCGCTATTCTTCTACACATACTGGAATTCTATTGTCAGATCGTCGAGTACAGCATATTCCAGGTTAATGAACTCAAATACAAGATTACGTTATAGTTATGTGAACTTTTTACAAATCGTCATTCACAACATACCTTTTCCTTCTATCGGAGACGCCATTTGCTACAACGAACTGCTTACAGTACACTTTACTTTAGGGAAAAAAAGACAAAAATTACATTTCAGAGCCTCTATATTATGGAGTGAAATATTTTGGAAGCCATTAGCTTACTTACACTTCGCATTATTTTAAAGCCGATGCATGTGAACAAGAAATGTCTTTGCTCTTACTGCATTATAGGATAAATGTATATATGCCGTTAGTGTCGCTGCAATATCCAAATAACACTTTTCATAACAAGCAATAGGACTGTATATAATGTAAATTACAAAAGTGCAGTTACGTAGTATAATGAAAACAGTGAAAAGATTTTATATCAGTGAAATGTAATGCAAAATAGTAGTTTGTATCAGCTGATGAAAACATATGTCTATAATGAAAAATGTTAGATTGGAGCAAATTGCCAAGTGTAGTAGTTGTGGAAATTTTAACGTATTTATCACGTAATGACCGTTTGTTGTCTTCATCAGTATGTTCATCGTGGCGAAAATGTCTATTCTGCGCTTGTCATTGGCGTGACTTTGTATTAAGGATAAACATTGATGGTACGACGGAAAGCAGATTACGGACCAAATGTTTAGTAGAAAAAGTAGGAAAATTCGTGAGGGAAGTTGTTATTTATTTCGAATCGTCAGTGCCAACCAACGTCAACTTAACAGCTCAGGTATTGGAGACGATTGCAAAAAACCCAAATCTACAATATGTTAAATTATGTCCAACCAGCGGGCGACTGGAGCATACTGAAAAATCAGCTGTCATCAGGTAACAAAAAGTGCTTATTCATCAAATTAAAGCCAGAATTATGTTTGTTAATTAAATCTATGATGTAGTTATCATAAAGGACATCAATTTACAAGCATTAATAATATTGTTTAAAGTAAAAAAAATCTCTTATTGATACGTCAAAATATATATCTCGATTTTTGATGCTAAAAATGCTGTTTGTTAGTTTTTGAATATGTTTTTAAAAGATTCATAAATGTCAGTATTTATGTATTTTGTTGAATAGGTACGTCGAAGCCTTGAAAACCATCATTACAAGGAGTCGAAAATTAGAAGGAATTGCTTTTGGATGTGTTGAAGAAATTGTGGACAATGCAGACCAATTTCTTCAACTTCTTAGCAAACATCAAAGCAACAGTCTTCGCTATCTCTATTTAGCTAGTGTAAAGGAGAATCCAGAATGTTATAAATTTCTGGACATTTCTCCCGCATTGTTTTCGGAGTTTGTTAGCTTGCAAAGCTTAAGTATTGACTATGACTATTTAAGCGAAGAATTAGTAAGTTATTGAATATGTAGAAATATTTACAGTATGTTCGCATTTTTAAACTTTTTTTTAAAATGAAATAGTTGGAGAACTTATCTCGCCCTGACCATGCACCGCTGCTCCATCTTGATATTCACGTACATGGAGCAAGCTTAAATGGTCGCACAAGAAGACCAATCTCAGATGCAGTATGGAAGAAACTGGGAGATCACAGTCCAAACATAGAGATTTCGCTCACTCTTCTGCATTCCACTCAGGCAACTAATCAGTTAATGGACATTTTACAACCGTCCATGCGATTAGCTCGATTTTCGCAGTATTTTTGTGCCACCATCAATGTCACAGCTATATATTTCATTGCCTATACATTTGTTAAAAGTTTTAGATCCATCTGCATTGTCGATTCAATGGAGCATTTTCAGGCAGACTTGTACGATGCTCCAGAAGAGGATCCATTTGTAATGTTAGCTTGGAGGTGTGAAAATCTTTTAGAGTTCACTCTAATTGGTAATATTCTATCTAATTTATTTTAGTAAGGCATACAATAACGTGCTTTTTTACATGCAATTTAGGATATAAAATCGCTATGGATGATTTGATCGCCATCGTTCGTTTGCGTTCTGCTAAACTCAAACGTTTTAATATTCCAGACTGCTGCATCAATTACAGGTGCGATCCTGTCAATGATTATGATGTCTTTTGTCATGAAGTTTCGGAACTATTAGACCAGTCATGGAGTCCAATCTCAAACGAAGAACTTCATCCTGCACTAATCGATTGGCAAACTGACGCAGTAGGGATGTATATATCCCAAATATTTTCCCAACAAATATGGTAGACATAATATTATATAATTATTATAGCCACTACGTAATGTGTAACAAATATGTATGCGCTGTTGCAAAATTTATTTCTTCGTTATATTCTAAAAATTAATTTTAATATTATAGTTATGTTGGATAACCACTTGTTAATTGCACAAATAGGAAATTTTAAAAGAAAAGGAAGTGTTAAATATCGATCGTTTAAAGAGCATAGAAAATATTTTAATGAAAGCTAAAAAACCAGGGACTGTTCACATAAACGTTGCTATGTATTTTGTTTGATAACCAAAATTATTTTTCTATTAAGGTCAAAGGAAAAAAAACTTACCTATGGTTATTGTTGATTCAAGCTAAATAAAGGTTTAATTCAGTGAACTAATAAAAGTTATTTTCATCCAATTTGGTATTTTTCGCTTTGAATGTGTTCAACTTTAAGAATTTTTCGTTAATAATTATTTTAATACCAATTAAATCTTGAATCCAAATGTTTTACCGTACTTTAGTTCAAACTTGGTAGTTATACAGTATAAGGTGATAAAAATATTACATAGGAAAAAATGACTGAAAAAATGTGAGTACAGGCCAAAATAACACATTTATACAAAATGAATGCCAATCATGTATCAGCAATGACATAACTGATAATCAAAAAAACCCATTGGATTTTACATTTACCATAAAATATCTTTATTTTCAGTCTGTTCTTTCACGTACTGCGTAAAACGCTTGAGGAACTTGGGGTATTCCCGTTTATATACAGCCCTTAGAACAGAAGATGGTGCCCATCCTCCAGGATTAACTGTTTTAAAAACAAACGATTCAGCAAAGAATAGTTAAAAAATATAAATCCGAACATACCAACTGCACAATATGTTATTTTGCACGTTAAATTATCACGCGTAATCTCTTTACTGTCTGATGGTTCAACGATTGTTTGACAAACAAGGCAAATAGTCAATTTCACTCTAAGACACTTTCCAACCTAATCATCATTATACAAAAAACCATTAGTTTACATTGATAAATTTTAATAAAAAGAATTTAAGAGTGAAGCATACTGGGATATCTAAATAATCTGTAGAATGATTGCAAACAATCCAAATATCGTGTGCTTCCTCATCTTGAGTTACGGGCACAGAACGAATGTGCGACCAGAATAAGGCATCACGCTGAGCTGCGGGCCACACGCGTTTATGCACTTGATGAAAAACTAGGCAGTCCTCAGACACAGTTTCCACGACTTTCATGGTTTCTACAGTAGCTGAAATTAAAAACAATAATTTAGCACACCGTGAATTATCACTTTCATTACTATACTTACTTTCCCACTCTAGCCGTACAGAAGGATCAAAAAAATAATGACACATTTCACGGCCAGTAAAACCCTGCAATAATAACCAATGATTCATTCAATAATATTAGATAGGCTTCCCAAGACTAAGTTACCTTAACAGTATGGACTGCTTTAAGTGGATCAACAACAACTCCAGCCTCTTCAACTTCTCTTTTATACATGCGCATTTCTCCATCTTCAGCAAAAATAAACCAACCACCTTCTCCGACGTCCATCTTGGCATAATTTAATTGTTCAGTTGTAATACGATTGATCTACATTAATTTTAATAAAAGATTATGATCACATACAAATAGTTTATACAGTATGAATCAATGACGTACTTCAGGCCACAATAAATGTTTGGTTAAGCTAATTGACTGTGGACGTTCTACCCTTTGTCTGGCGGACGCTACTCTCTGTGGAAATTACCATATTAATAAATCATATTTTGCACACATGACTGCATATGGTTTAAAAATTATTTACAATTTTTACTCGCTCATCTTCACTATCAAATCTGTCTAGACTGGTTTCAACCGCATCATAAAACTCCTCGTCTGGAATAGCACTGTGAGGTCCTTCCTAGAAATTTACATTAATTAACAATGGCACAGTATAAAAGATATGTTAAGTTACAAATCGTAGGGTTATTTAAAGTTTTTCTAACCTCATAATCAGGTCCACCTATGATTAATGTTGGCTTCTTCTGTGACTCAGCAGAAGCTTGCCTATATAAATCTTCAACTTTCTTACGTCTTTCTACTTCCTTTTCAAGTCTCCGCCGCCAACTGTCTTCACGCTGGGTTATAAGTTCAATGCAGTGTGACAGCGTAGTCAAAATCCCTGAAGTAGTCGCTTTAAATGTTATAGCTTCTCCTTTGAAATCCATTGCATGGGCGCCATGTTGCAATAGAAGCTCTCTTGACAATATTCCAGCTATATTATAAAAATAATAGAAAATTAAAATGGGCAAATATACAAGCCAACAAATTAAAATATTACCTTTAAGGGCATTTTGTATTTGTTTCGTTTCAAGAAGCAAAGAATTATGTGATAAACTGTTTACACTATTCAAACCATCAATATCGTCCTCATGATCATTTGGTTCAACTAAAAATGACATCATTAACATTAATAATAATTATCAAGAAATAATAAAAACATATCTGACAGTTTGAAGTCATAACATACGCATGCTAAACATAGAATACATTAAAGGGTCGTAAATTTACAATACACTCCAATTTTATTGTGATTGCATTTACATAAGCTAAACCATTTTAATTACAAAATCCTCGTTTACAACAAAAATTTTTCAAACCGTTATCAACTCAACAGTAACAATTTTATCATTTAACATGCATCAACTGCTTGATCATACCATCTCAGCAGGTTGGTGGCCTAATTTTAAACTGACTTTTTAATAACACTAAAAACACAAGTTTTGAGTTTAAAATCTCAAGAAAGAGAGTTTACTTTTTAAACTTTAGTAACATTTACATATTAAATTAATAATTTAAAAAGTAATCTGATAAATTAATAATTAAAGAAAGTTTAAAGTAGTAGAAAATTACACAATGTCCACATGCAAGATTAATGACTGGTGCACTGACATACTTTACTAACAACTTTTAATTACAATATACAGTATACTATTGAAATTTTTACTGCTGTATTTTGTGTGGCACGTCCGTTCGTTATAAAGCTCTTTATTAACAATAGAATATTCTTAATTTGATGACTAATGTTTTGAAGGTTTAAAAAAAATCTGCGCTGTAGAAATGAGTTCTCCATTGATGAATTTCTGATAATTTTCATACTTATTTTACCCTACACTAAACGGTTTCCTTGAGGTTTGCGTACTAACATTTTCATAATTTCACATGTTTAACTTAAAACAACAGTATATTTTCGATAAATAAGAAATTATGGTCACTTGATTAATCAAATTAACAGTTCAACACAAAAAATAAATAAATGCAAAAGTTCATTGCCCTAAATAGCCTGAGTAATACATATTTAATTTACGTAGTTTCTATCTTATTGTATTATAACTACAATAGTCGTTTCATATTCATGATTATCAGTGTTCTACAATATTGTAAATTTCAATTATTTTTTTTCAAAATTTTAAAATACCGTTGTAACAAAAACATCGTTGCAGTTAATTTACACACCTAAAATTTCGGCCAAACTTATTAGTTACTTTACGAAAACTTAAGATATTAAACACAGAAATTTAAGCACAAGAGTTAATCGTTGGAAATAACATTGTGTACAACTGGAAATTATAAAGCTTTACGATTACAAAAAAAACTGTAAGCGATTTCATAGTTTACCTTAATGTCATTAAGGTCAAAAAAAACTTGAATGAAAAAGATCAAATGTTCATTACTTACTTATTTGTCTATCCATTGCAGCCACTGATTCTGCACAAGCATCAAAATAACTTTGCAAAGTATCGACTTGGCGACATAAAATGTCTTTAAACGTTTCCATTTCGGCTAATTTTTCTCTTAAACCTCTTCCTTTTTTAAATGAAGAAGTGCTGGTACTGGAAAGAGTGGCACTAGCGATGGAGATGGCTGAACCGTGCCTTCGAAGACTGTTCTCACTTCCATAGCCTGATTCAGCCTATTACATGAAAGGCAAGAAAAATGATTAGACGAGCCAATGTTAGAAATAAAAAAAATATTAACTTCAGAGTCGGTCAACAACCACCTAAAACAACAAATGATAACACAATTGCAATGAAACGGGAGGAGAAAAATCTGGACCGTCCATAAGTAGGTCAAGTGCCATTACACTCTAAAAAAGTTTTTGGGATATTTCTCAGGTGATTTTCCTCCATCACTGACCTATTACACAACCTCCTCTCAGTCAAGGGTAAATGGCCCTATTACAAAACAGCTTTATTTCTATTGACCAACCTACTTTTACTCCATAGCGAAATAAAAATTATTTCCACGAAATACTGTACTTTTAAGCATAGATTTACCTTGCAAATGTCTAAAGCTTCAACCCACTTATGACGTTCTTCAGGAGTCTCGGCTCGAAGATACCAAACACAGTCGTTGACGCTAACGTCAAAACGGCATTCGTCAAATTCATGCGGCTGCAAAAACAGTATAACAGAGTAAGTAACTATATTTATTCAATTAATCGCTGTAAAATCATCAAAATAATACTTTAAATTTCATTCACAGTCACAATGTTACTCCATCACAATATGCACAATAAAACGAAATAAGATTTTCTCTAAAAAATATTATTTCCGTGTTGACCTTTTGACTTAATTTGCTTCACATAATAAATAATTAATCATAAATTATTGATCTTGAAAATTTGTTGTTCCGTAAAATTAATAATTGCTCTTAAATACACGCTGTACTTAAAACACAATAACTGCTTTTTTAATTTTTATAAAATTAAAAATAATTAGACATGAATACGTAACCAATCGTTCTAACAATAACGTTATATTAAATTTGGTAACTAAATTTTAAAAGCTAAAAAAACATGCGTTTACTGCAAATTCATTTCTAAAATTTAAAAATAAATATTAATTTTTTTTAAACAATTACACTGTATTCAAATTGTTTTAATGATCTTTATTACAGTTGCAGTTTTGTTTATGCTGTGATTCTATGGTGTATTTTTCAAGGCAACGTTAGTACAATATCAGATAAATTATTATATAAATTTCATGTAACAAACTGTTTCCATTATGCTTTATTTGAATTTTTTTAATGAGCTCTAAAAGTAAATATTATTACAGCGTCGTTGAATCAGCACATTCAAGCATCACAGGGTTAGTCATTTAAAACTTAAAACAAAAAGTCGCATACAGCACAATAAATCAAATAAAGATTTATTGAAGAAAATTCTGGCTTCCTATTTAGTCAAATCCAATTTTTATCTGTAATGGGTTATTTCAATATCGTATATACCGTAGCCATTATGGATATACAAGATTTTAATTGTAAAGTTACAGTATATAGTTTATCTAGTTTTACTAAATTGTGACGAGTCTACGAACTACCCGTTAAAAACAAATGTTATTTTGTATATTAGAAGTACTGTACATTACACATTTACTGTATATACAGTATCGAAATAAGGTATTAGTCATTGGTTTTAAAAGCAAAAAAACTATCAACACAGTCCAAATGTTGCTATCAACATAATATCAAACAACGTCGCCAATAAGTTTATCAACGTGATTCTCAAACAATTTTTTTTTTCAGATAAACATAGTTTTATGTATAGTATGAAACATATGCTTTTGACGTCAAACGAATATAATAACACACTAGTAATTTACTGGACATGTTTTAATGATGTGTCTGAATAGGTTTGGCGAGACATTTGTTTACTTTAAAATAAAATTTATCAATAAACAAATTAATAAAGTAAAATCGAAAAGGCATAAGAACCAGTTTTGTAGAAGAATTAAGAAATATTACGACACAATGAATCATCATAACATGAACAGTACGGTATTGTAAATATCAGGTGTATTTTTTGTTATTATGTTCCAGCTGGAAGGATTTTTGATTATGTAATTCGGTTCTAGGTAACTATGGGTGGCAGACTACTATTAACTTTTTTTCTTCTGTCATTTAACAAATAAAAACAACAAACATGCATTATTGTGTAAATTTCTCTTCCTGAACATCACTTCCGTCGATTCGATTTTATTTTTCATACAAGCTAAGCATGGTGTCAAGCGTAGCAACTATTTATAGCATGATATTGTAAATACGTTAATTAATACTAACTGCAATTCAGCTGTTAAAAACTTTGCGTTAAATGTCAGCATATGGACGAAATTTCTTTAACCTTGTGGCAGTTTGGCTTGCCTAGTTTGATTGGGTTTACTATCCATCTCGATGCATATGGAGTATGAACTAGCATGTTTAGCTTTAGCCAAGCACCTGCAAACACTTAGCAGGCAGATTATGACAATCATATATGGCTTGTGAAGTTGTGATGCGCCCAAATGATAAAAGCAAAAACATAAACAACGTATGTACAACTTAATAGTGATTCATCTATTTCGACCTCAATTCCTCCTATTATTAACACAATACAGATCGATAAGAATACACATGTCACTTCATAAAAAGTTAACATCTAAAACGCCGTTTCTAAAAATTACAAAACTCCTAAATTTGGCGTATTTAATGATAAATTGTTGAACAACCACGCCCCTCCTTATTATACCGAAGTTTAATAAGTTGTACTCAATATCATCACAAATTTGAAAATATTGTAATATGTTGCTGAAGCTAGTTTGATATTATTTCAAAATAAAACTAAAACACTCCTACTCGTACAATCTCAAAATAACGGAGGTAGTAATGAATAACTTACTTCAACTTCAATAACAAACACACCAACCAGTTACTTATAAGTTTGTAACTTACACGGATCGTTGATTTATGGATGCTAATTGAACCTCTGCATCCAAATGACGTTTCTGTTTCTGACTTGTAGTAAGACAGTGTTCCATCCTTTAAAACAACGTATCTATCTTGCCAACCATGAATATAATTGGTCCATTTTTGAAGACTTCCACTGAAATCAGGAATGTCTTGTCCACCTTCCTCGTCGGCATCTTCTTCGTCACTTAATGCAACATGATCATCCGACATTTTGATATTAAAACACGATGTAGTAAAGCACGAAATGCACAAAAAGAAAATAGTAAAGTTTCCTGATTAAACTAATATATTACAAGTAATTGAAAGGATTTTTTGAACTGCTACCAACCCACAGGCTCAAACTCATGATCGACGCCATGTTGGGTAGTAAAATTAATCTCAGTCATACGCGCGTATCTGAAAACACGAATTTTAGCGAGTATCGATAGCTACCCAAGCGCTCAAAGATGCTAGCTGTTGACGTCATTGCTCAACAAGGAATCGCTATAACAAATTTCTTGCAGCGCTTTGTTTAGGTACAATCTGCAATACTAGCAATATCTGCAATAGGTACACTATGTAATTTGTTTACAAACTTTGTTCTTTTTTAACGGTTAAACGGATATTTCCCGAGTAGTGATCTTGTTAAGTAGTAAAATTAACTAAATTAAAATACAGTATAGAGTAAAATCAATTCTATAAGTAAACGTTTGTAGTTGTCGTCAAAAATTTACAAAACTCAGTGTACCACCCCCTTAGTTACATATTTATTAGTAATAATGAACTCGCCTAGAAGGAAGTAAACTACAGTACTGTGTATGAGTAGTATGCGAAATCCTAGTTCAAGTGGCAAATAATGCTAAAAATACGTATTTACGCTATGTTTAAGCCCCATATACTGTAATAGGCTATTGACGCTATGCAATTTTCATTTACCGCCAAAACCTCACGAAGCACAGAGCACGGCGTTTGTAGTTAAGTATGCCGAACTTGCGTTGAACACTGACGGCAGTGGGTTTCACGGCAATTTTAAAATTTGAATAAAAATGGTTTAAACTGATTAATTTTTATGAAAGTTGCATAAATAAGTTCATTTTAATGTTTTCAATAGCTGGAATGTAATTTGCAAGCGTTTTTAGCACTTTTTAATTACTTTTAAAAAATATTTTAACCAAAGTTTTAAT
>JAAFCF010006596.1:6001554-6025268 GCA_013389785.1 Helicorthomorpha holstii | reverse complement strand
TGTAAAATAAAATTCATACATCTGCTGTTATGTTTTTGACTTGAAAAACATTAAAGTTTTTAAAAATTTTATTTAAGCTAACAAATTACATATAGTCGATGAATAACAATTAAAAAACTTTTTTAAGGCTATTTTCAACTTTTAAAGTCAATAAATTAAATTTTTATTGAATAAAAACCGAATTTTTTAAAATAGTATATGACGTCAGATACGTTGCAGAACATAATGTTCCTCATCTAAGTGACGTATTTTGTTTACAAAAGTTTTTATTCTTCTTTCTGATTGGCTGTTTATGATTTGGCGGTAAAATAAACCCCAAAATAATGTTGTTCACTATACTTGGGCGGTTGATCAACTAACACTTGACGGTGAAGAAAAGCACGATGAAGTGATGTTGGCGATGCCGTGACTGTTTGGAGAAGTAACGGGCGAAAAACTTCGAGGGTTGATTGAAGAATCTTAACGTAATTTATTGAATTGTGGGATGTAACTTAACTTTAGTATGTGTTATAGTATATTTTGTTACAGTAATATACGTTGCATAACAATAAATAATTAATGGTAAAGTATGTTGCTGGCTGTTAGAGCGTGAATGTTGGTACAGTATGTGTATATTCCCACCCAGTAAAAGGTAGGATAATGGCGGTAGAAAATTCACTGATTCACGTACTTCAAGTGATCGTGTCATCGAATGGAAATGTCGAAATAATAATAAGAGTTGAGCAAAATTAATGTTAGGTAACATATTCAATTAAAATCTTTCTTAACTGATTTTATTTTACTGTTATTGAAAATGCTATTATAAATAATTATGATGGTCTCATTCCCAAATGGCATACTTGCGAAACGATAGATTAGACTAACCTAGCTTAGATTCACAAGTCAACTGAAATCGATGAATCCTAATACAATGAATTAATAATAAAGCACACTAGTAAATAAATAATAAAACCTCGAATTACCATACTTTTCGAAATTTATTGTATTAATTAAGATTCTGTTTAACGTTAGAAACTGATAACAGAAGAAACGAAAGTTTTCCAATGTACATTAATCAAATGTTTTTCAAAAGCATTCATTCTAATGACCAATTATTCTTCTGGATAAATCTCACGCCATTTTATTAACAATTGCTTGATGCAAAGTATTAAGTTGAGTTGTCCACCTGTCCAAAGCCATATATCTAGCAGCTCCTTGTGTTTGTCGATCTAGCTCCAACACTTGATTAACTTGATCAATGCGACCATGTACCGTTCTTATAAACATATAATAATTTATTATAAACAATATAAATGATTTAAAATAGAAAAAAAATGGTTAAATATTGTCTTACTTGTCTAAAATGCACGATACAAGTAAACCTTCGACTTCTATAGCGTCTATGTTCAGCTCCTGTTGAAATAAGCAGCCAATAAGTGCATCAAAATAATTAAAAAAAAAAACAATTTTAACTTACTTTTGAAATGAAAGGAATGTGAATCCTAGTATAAGGCTTTATTAATTTAATCAAAACTTGAGTTCGGATATTTCGAAGTAAATCTGAACAAGAGAGAATCATGTATCACCAAAATCGATAAAGACATTTCAACAAATGTTAAACCTTCAATGTGCTCGCGAATAAAAGGATCATCCATTATATTCCGCCTGTTTGTCTTCAAAATATTCTCAAACTCGTTGATATCATTATTTTGATAAGAGCTGAAAAGAAAGTCTGTTAAATAAAATTCTCAAAAATATTTATACTTTAATGTTGTAACGGTACCTTACTAAATTTGTCATGGCCAAAATTTCAGGGTCGTTCTTATAAGGTTTGGCCTCTTGCGAATCAAAGGGATTGATGCCAGACTTCATAAGCATATTGGCAAGTACAAGATATTTAAGACAGGTCGTTCGACGTGGACTACCAGATTCGTCATAATTTTTAAAAGCCTCGAAAAAATCTGTGTGCGCTCTTTCAAATTCCCCTTCTCGTAAGTGCATCTTACCGCCGCACTCTACAAAAAAATATATTATAATTTACATAAATAAATGGATAATAATGTTTAGTTAACACAAACCTCGAATAACTCCCATAATCAGTGGATGAGGTATTGCTGATTTAATGTGCAATGACTGTTCATACAAAGTCTATTAAAACATGAAACGTTGCAATAATTATAATTAAATGTCCACCAATCGAAACCATTTGATAAAAAACTCGTATTTACTTTCAATTTCTTGTTGTTTTTCTGAGCGGTATACATCTGTATTTCCAACGCGTAAATTTCAAGCAGTTGAGTTCCTTTTTTTAAATCATCTTCTCCATCATCAGTCTAAAATAACAGAACGTCAACTCTATGTTTAATTTTCTAAACATACATACAACCTCTACAACTAAACTTACCTGACAAGACTGATGCAACTGCTTCAGAATTTTCGCTAATTTAACAAATTCCTCACGATCAAAATATAATTTTCCAAGTTTAGTATTAGTTTTGAACCAAAGTCTGTCATTTTTGGCATCTTTCAATGCCTCTAGCGTAGTTTCGTAGAAGTTTTGCAGCAATTCCATCTGATGTTAAAAATATACCCGTAAGTAAAAACATTTGAATAATTAAGTTAAGTTGAACTGTACTTGTTTAGAAGTAGATATGTAATCCAGAATAGAATTAATCGATTTCTCCGAATAGTTTCTCGTAACTGCACTTTTAATGTAAGTCAAAAGCTGCTTGTAACGAACCATCATCTCTTCATAATTAGCCTAAACAATCAAAACAATTCTTTATTATAAATGTAATCGACTTCAGAAATTAAATGGCAAGTCAGACACTTTCAGCTTAACAGAATAATTAAGTTTAAAATTCATAATTAGTTGAAAGTACATGTATAAGACTTTACATTGCATTGTGTCATTTAAATGCTATCATACAATTATAAACAACATACCACTTTAAAATTAATTTTAATCATCTGCTTCAACGCTTTAAAGCCCCATTCTCCTTTATCTCCTCCTTCCAGATCCAAAACCTATACATCATAATCATTGTAATGAAGTTTTAGGAAGTTTTGTATTAGATTACTTTTTGAAAGCTCAATAAGGCTGCTTTAGGGTTATCTTCTTTCAAAGCTTTTGAATTATAGTACTGGTTTTCCAAGTCCACATCTGGTTCAGAGTTACTGTCTTCAGAGTATTCCTAATGCAAAGAAATGTACTTTAATTAGAGCACGCACAAAACACGATACATACATATTCACTATTTACGCTACAAATAATAGTGAATGAGAAAAGAATAACCAAATACAAACAACACATATACAAGACAAACAATAACATTCCATTTATAATTTAAATTACCAAATCATAGTCTTCATCTTCAACCATGAAATCCTCAGTGTCCGACATCTTGGTCAAAGCCTGTCAATTTTACAGATATTAACGCAATTATATTTCCGCTAAAAATAATACAAATTTCATACAGAATAACTACAATAAATCACATTATGCTAATATATACTTACAAATAAAAGCAGCTGAAATGTTGAAAACCAAACCTAAAATAACAAGATCATTAAGGACTTCTTGTATGACAAACGCTTATATTAAACTCAGCCGCAGCTTCGCAACCATTTAGCAACATGAGTTACATGAAGAGTTATTCGGACAATACTGAAGTTGTATATTAATTAAGAACTTACACCGATAGCTTGTATTTTTATAACATTAAAATTGATTCATGTATTATGTTAAAATTTTAGATTAAAGTTTATTTTTGTACATACGTAAATTTCTAAAAACTGTTTTTTGTTATTCTTACAGTCCGCCTACCCAATTCTGTTGATTTCATAATTTTAAACACGCGTCAGTTACGATTTTTAAAATAATATTGTCATTGTACGGTAAATTTGAAATCGAATCATAATCAAGTTAGTTTCAGTATCTTCGGTAGTAAAGATTTCTAATTTCAGCCTTTCAAATTCAACCTTCGTTCAAAATTATGTTCATAGAAATACAATTGCCTCCATTAGAAGCTAAGTACAAAAATTAGGTATCTGAACAGCGTAAAGGAGTCGTCTGTTTCCTCTACTGCGTATTTTTATATCACGTTTTGGTGGTAGTCTACTGATTGACCTTATTGAAATCACAAATTTCAGAAAAATGGTAAGTATTTCTTAATAAACTTACAATCTCGTAATCGTAAACTATGATTTAACGTTTTATATTGCAAAACTAAATTATTCGAAATTGAAAACGTTGGTGCAAATTGAGGCCATTTGAAATGTGTCGTACTCGTACATTACTATTATACTACTGTATAGCAATTATCACTGTATTTTTTCATTCAAAAAACAATATTAATGTTACAGACAACTGCGGAGTTTTTGAAAGGATTACCTTCGTACAATGAGACGAATTTTACACGATTTCACAGTGATACATCTAATAAAACAACGGTGAGTGTTCATTGATTTAAGAATACACGTTTAAAACACCCAAATTACAATTATAGGTAAAGAGACCATCTGTTTACCTATCCACAACGGATTATCCGTCGGAACAAAGCAAGTTAATTTGTTGTATAAAATGTGTCTATTGTAATAACATTTTAAATTCTTATTATAGCTATCACAACGGAGAAGACTAACATTTTATTAAGATATCTCCATTTACAGTTCGATAAACAGGTAAGAACACTGTCGTTTATAACCGTTAAAACTAATGTAAAAACTGAACGCATTGGCAATTTATTTGTCACCATTCAACAATGAATTAGAATTGGAAAAGAACCAATTTAAAGCTCCCATGTTAAGTAAATTGTAAAGTATGTAACGCATTAGTTTCAACATTGCAATTTATGTAGGCTTAATTGCAGTATGCTACCATTATTCCATGAGGCACATCAGCTAAAAGCAAACATACCCTATTATTTGATGGTTTACTAAATCGGTCTTTATTTTTATAGAATGGACACAAAAAGAGAGATGCAGGTAGTGCTAACATGGATCAGTCAGAGTCGACATCACTAAGGAAACGAGTTAAACTAGATACGAGCAACACCGATTCATCATAAAATTGGCTTCAATCTAAATCTTCTATCGAGTTTCTATTTCTTGTTTTATGTCAATGTATCGCGTCAGTATCACCAAATATTCTCTCTCAAGACGACGATTACACTGATAAAGGACTGAGAAAGCTAGAATTATTCGCGTGTTGCTCAATGATGAGCAAATGGCGTTAACATATTTGGCTGCGGACGTTCTTAACAATGCTTTCTATGTCAATAAAAAAGTCGGCTATGATTTTAGACGTTTTTTTTTTTTAAAAAAAGAAAGTAACAGGGTTAGTCCTAAAAATTACTTCTATTTTTTTTTATTTTAACAGTACCCCGCTGCTGCTAGTTTTCTCTGTTGTGAAAATGTGAATAATTTACAATTAGATTTCTCGTTTGCGTCTATGTTCAACGATAAAATGTTACTCTTGTCAAATATTACAAAAGATTTCCTTTATTAATTTTTCAGATAATCCCTAACTGTATTAAAACATTATTTCTTTTCAAGAATCCGTGTCTTGTTTCTCTCTTGAATATCTGGAAGCAATTCCATATTCACCTGGTGTGATATCAGCAGGCTCCGTCTGTCCTACTTTTGGTTCTAAACCTTTCCAGCTTCTGTTTACTAGAAATTCACCTGCAACCAAATAGAAACGGATAAAACGAGTTAACAGTAGCCGATATGCTTTGCTAAAGTGAAAATGAAAATTGTTTATCAGTTACAACTGGCAATAATTACTGTACAAAAGTACGATAGTTAATTAGTGAAGAATTTCAATATTTGTTTAGAAACAGTCTCCATTATTGCTTTGGTGTGACGGAATTTTCCAATTTGGAATAATGTAGTTGGTCGTAAACGTGTTATTGTGATGAAATCTAATGTGTCCAATGTAAACACACCAGTTCAATAAAAACGCATTAACCTAAATGTCAAAATACACTTATTATGGAACTGGGCATGTACAGTTCAATGCTATGTGAAATTCCGAAAATACCAGTTAGTTATAATTATTGCCAGTTGCATCAAACCAACAGTTTTCACTTCCATTGCTTTAACAATTACAATAATGGAAGAATAATTGGTTCCATTAGATTGTAATTACCGTAATATATAATTATTTTAATCATGATAGTCTTAATTATCTAAATTAAATTGGCTAAGTATAGTGAATGATTTTTTAATTAGACTAACCTCCTGCCTGTTGATGAATTTCGGAAATGGTTCCTTCTTTAGCAATAATCGATCTATCACAATTCTGAGATGATTCCGTATCAATTTCAGGCATATCCACATAGTTCTTGCCGCCTAATATTTAAATACCAAATATTATACCCATCGGTTTTTTTTTAAATATTTGATTAATACTTCACCTGGCAACAGTTGTCGGAAATCGGTTATGTAGTCTCCCGTCCATTGCCTATTGCTATTGCAAGCTATTTCAAATTCAAATGGAGTTATAATTGGTCTGTAAAAGTCCTTAGCATCCAATAACGTATTTTCCCAACACGCCACCAGAACAAATACGTCAATTTCAGGAAAGTTTGCTAGTTTGGTGGGATTCAGACGTCCAACAACAATAGTATAGGTCTTTTTGCCTGCATGTTTCCCAACATTTCTTAACCGCTCAATAATTGACAGATAACCGGAAACGCCCAAAGTTCCAACCAAAAGTCCCACAATTTTCGAACTTCTAGCTTTTTCAATAGCAAAAATTCGTTTTCTTAAATTTCGATTAATGCCAACATTTTCTTCGGTTGCAAAATCTTGCACAGGATCATAACGATAAAATTGGCATTTATTTAAGATCATAAGAAAACTTGTTAACGTCCTTCCCTCTTCACCTATATATACGACTGAATAATCCTCTAATGTTTCTCCTTCCTTCAGACAAATTTTTCTTCCATTTATTATCAAATCAGTGTTTGACTGGTCATCTGTGCTTCCAGGAATCATTAATTTAGTGGGTACAAGATTTGAAAAGTGAGAAAGGAGAGTGTCAGCAAGTTCTTCTGAAATTAAATTATTAACAAAAGTTTCGTTAATAAGCGACCTCTCGTTTTGAATAACATAATAAATCTATATCTATAAACTAATTCTAATTATTAACTGCAAATTTGTGATCTCATTTGTAACAATGCAATAGCTAATAAAAAAAAAACGATAAAATGCAAAATATTAAAATACCGGTATTTCTAAATTTGGCATACACTGAAATGTGTTATTTTTAGATGGTAGATTTTAGGATAAAGATTTTTTGATTAACAATTTTAGATTCGACTTTAGAGTCGAATAATGATTGAAAGCACAATCGTTATTTAATACTTTCTACAAGTTTATAGTCTATAATTATAACCAAACTGGCGTTCACTGATAAAAAAAAACCGTACATGTGTCAATGTCATATATCTATTCAATGGTGCGCTTACACACAGTAAAAGTTTATGACCCATTTTAGTTAGTTACGTAAACCGACCATTAAAACGTCAACAAAATAATGTCATGTGCGTCAAACTTTGAGATCAGGTATCGTTATTAAATACCAGCATTTTAAATTAAGCCACAGTACTATAATTATAAAATATGGATTATAGCCAAAGTAAAAATATATTAACTTGTGTAAAAGTATAATAACTTGTATAAAAATATATTAAATGGTGTAACATTATAATAACCTATGTAAAAATAAACATATCAAATTAAAACTAAAATGCATTCACAAATAAATCGAAATTAAATGACAATTCTTACCTGAAGTCCATGCATATTTAACATCATAAATTAAAATCAACTTAGTTGACCGGTTCCGAATTACATTTTGGAGTTTCAACGCTGTTTGTTTACAATCGAGAGGTAAATTTTCAAACACGTAATGAACAGGAAGGCGTTCAGTAGGTGATAAACAAGTAGGTCCAAAATGAATTATAGCATCACATAGAACATGAGCAGCTGATATTTCATCGACACAGCAACTGCATTACAATAGCATAGCATGACATTAATATAATTATAAGGACCACGAAAACTTTAATTAAAATCATAACTTATTGTACCTGCCATAAGAAGAATCAGCTAATATATACACAGAAGCTGTAGTTAATTTCTGTTGGATTGTCACGGTAATCCTATCAGCTATATTCAGCCATTCATCAGGAAACTGTAAGCCGACCTACAGTTTGAAACTTACCGATAAATAACAAATTGTACATTTATAATATTGAAATACTGTAATACCTTGACATAGTTGTTATCTTCAATCCATTTTACAATTTTGTTAATTTCATGGTCATCGATTAACAATCTATTAACATTCATTATCGCAGTAGCATGCCACTTCTTTAAATATTATCTATACCGTATTCAATTTATTCACGAACATGTGATAGTGTTGTCTGCTCTAACATTTTCCATCTGACATCACACCCAAAAAGTGATTAAACTAGACGTTCATTTTTATTAATATAGGTTAATAAATATATCCATTGCATTACAAAAATATGTATACTAAATGTTAAATAAATAAATAAGCTGTTTATAACTAAACAACAAAGTTTACACATTAACATCGATGTCATGATATGCAACATTACTGGCTAATTTAATAACTTTACAACATACTATCTAACTAAAAAAATAACCATAAAACAAGAAATACTAGCGCCACTAGAAGTCAAGTAAAAAGTATATTAATCCGATAGATGGCAGGCCATACATTAAGTGACCATATTGTTTAACTGCGGCAGTCGTTAAAAAATAATTGGTATATTTTCACGAGTAAATTAGACTTAAAAATCAATCAAAGGTAAAAAAACGTAATAAGCTGATGAACGATGGAGGGGGTGATTGGATGGATGTCTGAAGGTGAGACCACGATGATTTTTTCTCATTTGGAAAGGTCGTCTTGATTGGAAAAGCCAACGCAAATGAGATTACAGGTAGGCATATTAGTACTGTATTTTATTTTACTGTTTATGCTGTGTAGTCTTAATTATAAGATTTCAAAAGATGATCATAGAAATATTTTCAAAGGACATACAGACGTGTATACTGTAAAACTGTGCATCTCGACCTTGCAAATTGACAAAAAATTAGGCAAATTAAAGGTGTTTTAGGCAAATATATTTATTTTAATTTAAAAAGTGACGTAAAAAGAGAATTTCGTTGACCTGAAGTACACAATCAGGTCAGTTGTCAATGGTTTTTACGAGTCTGTTTATTGTCCGTGTGTGGATTGAGTAGAACCACGTATAGTCTACTTTACGAGGTGAAACGTTACTACTAACTACTTCCTGGAATGATTTTGGTATTAGAAAGAGCCGTTTTATCAAATCGGTGTTAAATAATAATAATTACGTTACATATCAAAAGGAGTGGGTCACACCTTATGTAAATTGTTGAAAATATTATACTAAGTTAGTACATTTTGTTATCTTTTTGACAATCTTTAGAAATGAGACCACTAGTCACTAATGTACGTGAATCATTCGAGGTAATTGATATATTTTTATGTGTCCTAATTGATAAAATTCCATCAGACGAAAAGAATTTGGAATTCGGTGTGTCATTTCAGACGGTTTTAAGAGGTTACTATCAGACGAATTTTAGTAATTAAACTAATTATAGAATTCATTAAAATTACTACACTAAATTGAGTCGATAAATTTCGATAACCGAACATTGATTCGGGAATAATGTTGAACTATTACAATTAATGAATTGTCGCTTTCTTTGGTTGAAATTTTAGAAAGAAACTTGAATATCAAAATAAGTTTTTAAAGGTATACATCTTTGTCACTTAACATTACATCATATTGCATGTTACTGTTAAGTTGACTTTATTCTGTATATTTACAATTATTGATGCTGGCTGATCTAATTCGAACTAGTTATGTTAGTGTTATTGTTTCACAGTTATAAACGATAAACTGTAAATTGTTTACAAACAATTACTGTTAAAAACATTATTGTTTAAGGTTCGGGAAATTCTAATTGTTGGTCTAACATTTAAAGTGCACGGTATCTTAGCTTTCTGAATTTAATAACATGACAATTTATTGACGTTTTTCTGATACTATTAAAATTCGTTAGAATTATTTAGCGTAAAAGTTGTGTCAAATTTTGACAGAAATTCATCAGTGTTGTTTTGCAATTAAATTGTGAATCTATAGTAATTTGTTTACGACGAAATGACAATAAATGAAAAAAATATAACGCCACTTGTTTGTTGCATAACAGATGTAACACTCGACAAACATTTATACATTGCTGTGTAATACAGTACCGTATAAACTTTTTTTTTTTGACATTATACAACACTCCATGCCATGCTGAGCGATTATTATAAAATTATGTAAAAGGAAGTCTTATTTCATAGAAAGGAAAATTACTTGTAGCAAAGAAATGTCTTTTAAGTGGTCATCGTTTATCTGCACGTAATATTATAGTTTTAAGAGGAAAGAAATAATAAAACTTGGTTTTTTTTTTCAAAGTAGTGACCCCATTTTTTTGTACGGTTTTGATGTTATTTAGGGGTGCACTGCCCCCTCATTACTCCAAACGGCTACTAAGAATTAACAGTTATTATAACTTACCTGTCCTCAGCTCAAAAAATCTTTTAACAAGTTAGAGCATTACACCTGGAAAGAATGTTGCATAAGAAAATTGCATTTTTAATTTTTTATGCAAGTTTATTAAAAAAAAATAGTTGAATTCAAGAAAATGAGTAACGATATATAAACCAAACTGTACTACTGTATGTCTTACAGTTCTTCCTGCTTTAATTCGTATACGTTCTTATTAAAATTGTAAATTATTAATGAAGAAATTTATCACGACATGAATGTAATAATTAGTGAGGTTGTTGGTTTTTTTATTTTTTTTGTGGTAGAAACTTTCTATTTTTTATATTATTTTTGCCGTTTAAATTTTTCAGCTGCAAAACATTCAGTGCGCGATGCATGGAATGTGTAAAATTGTAAATACACTGTATTTGAATAATAAAAAAGATATCCGTCAAGTTTATTAACAAAGTTATTTGAACTATTGACGTCATGGTTAACACTTCAATTTGATGTTACCTCAATTGGCCTTCCACATGCATCATCTGAGAGAGAAAAAAATTACCGTGTGCTCATATGAAAGAGTTGGAAGGTCTGCTTGTTATGATCAAGTTCAGAGAGATGATTATTCAGTTTTACTTGTATTGTTATAAGTGGTACATGTCGGAAAGTAGACTGAATGGAAACTTTATCAAGGGAAAGGTTTTTCCCAAACGTTTGTAAAAACGAACATATTTTAATCATTTGCTAAATTGTTTTTGCCGCCTGTTTGTTTCCAATTCGTTTGTTTTTCTGTTAGGTAATTTAGGTTATTTATCAACTACTGGGTTTGAAGTTTCTGACAAGAAAAAAAAATAGATAGTTTTAATTAAGTTCATTTATATCGCTAGGAAGAATCTCCAATTTAATACATTTAATTGTTAAAAACCTGATTTCAATAGTTACCTTTCTGAAATTATTGTAATTTGTTATGTTCAGTACAGTAAATTGTTTTTTTTTTTGTTAAAATACTGTAAGTAAAAACAGTTTTCTTAATTTGCATTGCGACGTGTACTGAAGTCCCATTATTTTGAAACTTGCAGTTCTCAAACGTAGTAGTCAAAACGACGCTAATTTGAAACTATGTTTTAGTAATCATTAAAAGAATAAACAAAACATTTAGCAAATAATAATTAGTAGGTTTTTAGACCAGTAGGAATCTCTTAACATACTGTAGATAATTATTTTATGCATCTTTTGTATAGACGTTCAGTCATGTCTAAAATACAATGAATAGCCACTTCAATGAGGTTATCAATATACAGTATATAAAATTGTCTGCTATTAGAATTAGTTATTAAGATGCCGAATTTGAGCTAATTTGTTTATTAGATAAAACTAGCCTTGAGTGAATGACGCCTTTTTTTTTTTACTGAAGTAAGCCCTCCCTCCCCCTTCCCATAACTCCTGTACTGTATTTGTTTATTACGGCATAATTATGAAATGTAGTTTACTGTACGTCAACAAAGAATTTTTCGTATGTGGAAATTACTATTAGAGCATGTGCATACCATTACACTAAATGACTGTCATGCCAATTTATTTCCTTATTAAAATGTACCGCATAATAACAGCATATGTTAATATTGTAAAGTTAATAAAACTACTAAGTTGTCAAAGTAGTATTTAAGATAGGTAGTGGCTTCGGCTCTTTGTCAAATATTATTATGGATAATGCTGAATCTTGCTTTTTAATGACTTGCAGGACAATTCATTTGGTTTTTCATTTTTTGTACAGTCATTCAAGTTGCTAATCGGTTTTTCCTTACACCCCCTCATTAATTACAGTATAACAAATAAAATAGTATTTTAGTTTATTAAATCATAACTCAAAATTTTCTAATAGACTAGCCTCGTATCTTAATACTTTCGTATTAACGTATTAGGCGCGTCAATTAATACTTTCGTATTAAAGTTGGTTTTTAAAAATAATACATTTTTGGTTACCTAATTAAGTTGGTTATTGTTTTTCATTGAAACAGCTGGTTTGATGTAGAAATCCAAAGTCAAGAAACAAGCAGATGACTATTGTTACTGTTTGCAATACAAATACATTAGTTTTTATATTAATGTCTGTCTGCAGTATATGAATATGTAATAATTTTTTTTTGGAGTTTTTTATGGCATTTACTAAGGGTTAAAAATGAAAACCGTACTGAATATTGCTAAATGAACTAGTGTAATGACCACTTTCGGTGAAATCAATTAAGCTAACTTAAATTTCGTGGTAAATTCGATAAAGGGTTTATGGATTTATATCTATAATAACTACAATTATTATTATACAGTATTAATTGTCTCCATGTTATGCTTATGGTACTTTATAATGATGGTGCTGCTAATCACGTGACTTTGTTTCTATTGGCAGATACCTGACGTAATGTATTTTCTAAACAAAACCATTTGTTATTTTAATGAATTTGGGTTGTAGTTTGTGTGTTATTGTACCTCCAGTTATAACTTGGAGTATATAGTATACAGCATGTACGTAAGAGCACGGAATATAATATAAGCACAGGGATAGAACAGGAGCAGCTTAGTTGGCTTTGGATGGTCTGGAGGGTTTCTCTAATAGTTATTTGTACCATATTGGTAAGTGTCCATTCTTTTGGATTTAATATAGTAGTTATTAGAAAGTATTGACCGTATCGTTTATAAATAAGGTGTGCTACTTAGCACCTTATTAATTATACTTACTAAAGTTAATATACAGTTCAAATTAATGCATCTCTACATTTGTATTTAATAAGAAACTATTTTAATTGAGGCTTTCAGTTCTATACATTAAGATGGTGCCACAGTGTTGAATTGTTCTTTTTTTTTCATAAGCTGCTTTTAAGATTACACACAGTAAATACATAATTATAATTGAACTTTTATTAAAAGTCTTTCCCATTTATTGGCGCATCATTATTGTATGAACTTTTACTATTAGTCTCTGTTCATTTAATACTTATTGGTGTTAACCGGACCGACAATGACTGTATTGTGGCTGCTTTTATCAAACTTTTCAAGTCAAAAGTTTTATCCCGTTGACCCCAGCATGTTGTCAGTCGACGTTAAATGTTATTACGTAATTGTACCGCTTGAGGAAAAGTTTTTGATATGTTTATTGACGATAAAAAAAGCCCTGAATAATTTACTTTTAACAAATTATAATAGAAAGTGGTTTCTATTCATTGATGCTAACAAACGGCTAGGTGTTTGTTGAATATAGTGGCCGCTGTAAATACCATGTTGCTAATGGAAAAATATTAATTTGCAAGTACGGTTTTTCCTTATTGTAATTGGTGTTTAATGCATTTGACATCAGTAACTTTGCCAATTTCTCATGTATTTTATCAGATTAAACGTTCAACCCCTTCGCAAAGTCAGCAAACTTTGTTTGAATTTAGAAAATTCATATCCAGAAAAAATGTCAGTGACTTTTTTTTGCGTTTTATAAATTCATAATTATTGTTGTCTTTATCAAGTTAGTCGTGATTACAGCATATGATGCTTAGTTTTATAATGTTATGCAATCTTGTAAGGTTATACTGTAGTCTGTGCCTCGAGAAAGCTTTAAAAGCATCCGCATTTTTGATTTTATTACCGCCGATGTTTGCTAAGAAATATTAATCACTGGTACACCGAAATAATTAATGCAAACAAAGTATTCTTCCAACACGTTAAGTAAATGACATTGTAAAAGTTTGCCATTGACTTCATTTTCTTCATAATTATTCGTCAAGGTCTTGTCGATATGAAGAACTTTCAATTCATAAAAACATTTTTTTTGTATTTTGTAAAAAGTAATAAATGTTATTGCTATTTATTATAGCGTAATTTTTAAGCATTAGTGACTAGTGAATTTTTTTTTCATGATAGAGGACTTTTATTATTACTTGGGGAAAATTGTATTTGAAAGAGGGTTTGCATGATTTTCTTAAATGAAACTTGTTTTTTTTTTTTTTTTAATTTTTGGACTGTAGAAATTGAAATTGGCAACTCATTGCACTAATTTTCCGTAGTATATTTTAATTGAACTGCCGTCACAAATGCGTCAATTGTGTTTCAATATGTACATAACGATACCGTCTGTATTATGATGCCGGTGTTTTGTTATACACTGTAATATGGTACCACCTTGCATCAATACACTATAATTTTTGGAAAAAAAATTAAATGATATATTGAATATTGGACCTGAACTTGGCAATAAAATATTTTATTTTGACCTTCGACAACCAAAAATCGTCTAAACTCTCTGCATTAGATTAAACCCACAACTCAATAAAATGTTCAAATCATTAACTGATCATATTTTAAGAAAAAAAAGTTTCGATGTAACAATTTGGATTGGACTAGAATTTGACTAATCAATCAGTTACTGTACAATACAGTACCTTATGAAAAAGTGTTCATTTAGCCACACAGTTAGTACGCTTTGCCATGGCAGAAGGCTAAAATTAAATTAAAAAATTCATTTATTAATATTTTAATACAACTTTCATTTGTTATCATTGGTTGAGATCTATTGAAATGGTAATACTGTATGCCTTATTACCATTTCAATAGATTATGGTATATTGCCAGTGATTATGGTATATTATGGATAATACAGTATATTAGATTATGTTATATTACCATTTCAATAGAGCTCAATTATGCATTGTTGTAGACGTACAATAATTTGATTCATCGGTGGTTTATTTCCAAATTATTTCATATTATACATTAGATTAAATGACTAGAAAGACTTTATTAATATAAAGTATAGAGTTCAAGAATAACTAAAAAAAAATTAATGTTGATTTGTTTAAGGAATGTCAGGAACTCTTAGAATATCATGAAATAGCTTGTTTAAAATAGTAAAAGTACTGGTTTTAATCTTAAAGTAAGAATTTAATCAATTGAATTGATAACAAAGATTGTGCTTACAATTTTTTAACGTTGATAAACTAATGTTAATTATTATTATGGATTTTAATTACATATGACATGATTTGCATTTTGGGTTTGCGTGTTGTGCAACAGAACATTCATAATAAACAGTTGACACTCAAACCATTTATTCAAACGATAGCTAAAATTTAAACTTCTTGAAATTTTATCAGCTATTCGAGACTATGAATTATTACTACACGAGAATCATGATATCATTATCTACAAGATATTAAATAACATTTATCAAATTACAATGAAACATTATTAAAAACTTAAAATTACTAATTGTATATTGAAGTTACGATTGAAAAGTAATTATAAAAACTAATTTATACTTCAATTACACATTCACATTGCTGTTTAGTATTTTTTAAATGTTCGAATTATTTTTAATTGCAAACTACTCTTCCGAAATATCTTTCTATTGTTGGACGAAGGCCACATTTTCTATAAGCGTAATAAAGTATTTAAATCTCAACTATAAAATAAAAATCATCTGCATATCATGCATGGTAAAATAATCTAAAGTTAAGTTTGTACTGTGTTCAAAGTTAGCGATATACTGTATAAAATATCTTAGGACAGAAGTACCCAAAACATTCGAAGACCATGTTATTTAGACATGAAAGGAGCGCCTGATTAGTAACTACGGTAAACGTTACGGTTCAAAAAAATACGGATAAATAAATTCAGTTCTGAAAATGTTAATCTTAGATTATTTAATTTTTTTTTATAAATTCATAAATTTATTATTGTCGATTTGATCAGAATACGTTGATATACAGTATAAAAGAAAGTTGTATGGTACCGTTGGATTACTTTTAGATAAGTGTACACGATTTAAAGTACAGTATTAAATCGAGAAAATTTTAATATAATATTATGTTACTTTATAAAAATATTATATTAAATATATGTCGCTAGAATCAAGTTTTATACCTCACAGTAATAACATCATTCGATTGGTTTTTCTTTCAGATTGATTACGGTCTTGCCAAGAAATGATGTCCCACGCTTTTTATAAACAGGGCCACTTTTGTGCGGCTCATCCATGGGAAGTTATTGTAGGAATGTTGACAATGACTATTTGTCTCATATCCATGGGTGGAATGCTTACCGATCCAGAAAAGCTAGTTAACAACTGGACAGAAGGAGACCGAGGGGGCATCGTAAGTTTTTTTTTAAATTCTAACTTTAGTATCGTATAAGAATTTTATTAAGCGACTATAATTTTGCTATTTTATTTTATGCCGACATATTGTATATTTGTTTTATTGAAAAAACTTATTCTTTTAATTGAAAAAAAAATATTGTGATGTTTATGGTATAGTATGATGCAATTCATATCGACATATGACATATTTTCTTTTTTTAATAGGAAACAAGAGGTTTAGACTACATCGTTATGACGGCAATGAAATGTGTGGCTTTATTGTATATTTATCATCAGTTTAGAAAATTATGGAAATTAGGATCACATTACGTTTTAGGTAATATTGTACATGTTTTTTTTTATTTTGATTCGTATTTAGCTATTTCGTACAACTTGCAAGTTGTGTAAACATTTTTACGTAAGTTAAACATAAAGAAAACTTCTGTTTTTTACAGTAGCTTATTTTAGAAAGTACAGAAGGAATATTGTTTTGTATTTACATATAAATATAATAGAAACGATGTTGAGCAAGTGTTTTCTAATTCAAACATTTTCGTTTCAATAAAAAAAATATTGTTGTAGTTTAACGAAGAAAAACGTTGAAACGGCAATACTGTAATTATGACAAATCAAGATTATCTGGCTGGTTCTGGAGTAGTAATGTCTAGCGCTCGTGCACAAGTAAAATAATAATATATGGCGTGCGTATGTGGGTTTTCCTAAAAACACTTGTACTATACTGTGTTTGTACGTTGAATACGTGACTGCAAAACTGTTACATTGTGCTCTCACGCAAACATAAACAATAACTTATGATAGTGTGGTGAAATTTTAACTGTTACAGTTACCAGATTATGTGGTTTTTGAACGTTGATAACATAATGAATTGTGCTACATGTTGCTGAAAACGAGACTTAGAATAATTTATTCTTTACATTTATTTGTGCACATCTCTACGTTGTAGTAGTTAGCAAATAAACTTGTAGTGTTGATAATGTTTACAAAATTTAGTTCAACAGCAACTCATTATGTAGGGTTTTACGTCCTGTATATATTGGAAGTTTAGAATGATCTCAAAAAACAGATTAGACAGTTTAAAGATAAAGGGATATGTTTTTTGAGTTTAAATTATTGACACTGTATGAATGTTATTAGAGCATTTTGTACAAATGTTCGACAGGTATTAACTATTGTACATATGATATAAGCGTACCACCTGTTCATGTGTTTAGTTAGACCTGTTTGACTTTATTCCCTTCCCTGTTTCTCATAACTTTATAACATCATATATGTGGGTTTGTCGAACAATGGCACTAATGGAAAGCGGTCCAGATAATACAGCCATTAATAATAATGAAAGTAAACGCAACGTTATGGAGTTATACTAACAGAAACCGTTTCATTTAACATATTGTTGTTAACTTATTGGTTTCTGTTGTATTGTTATTATAGAGAAGACAAACTATGCATGGCATTTGCTTGTACATTACTGCTTTATGTAGAATAAATTATTTTAACTTCGATATATCGGCATTCCAGTAGCAAAGGATCAACTCTTACTGATTACCTCTTTCAATTTAAGAAAAATAGTTCTGTTTTTAACTTTGAAAATAATGAGTCAGATTTTTATTTTTTTAGATAACTCGTCAAATAAGTTAGCACTTTATGTATTTTGAAATTGTAAATTTAATTGACACATTTGCATTAATAAATGAATATACTTAAAATTTGCTTATCTTTATAAAATTATTGTACAAGTGTGTTTAATATTTCTTAACCTTATTTTTTTTCTTTCAACAGGAATTGCTGGGTTATTTGCTGTTTTTTCTAGCCTAGTTTTCAGTGGCAGTGTCATCAATTTTTTGAAAATTGACTTTGCCGAACTCAAGTTAGTAAAATTTAAAAAGAGAAAAAAATATTTATTGTTTTTTAAATGTAATTTGTCATTTGTTTTTTTAGTGAAGCGTGGCCATTTTTTTTACTGTTAATTGATCTATCAAAAGCGAGTCTCTTAGCTCAGTGGGCTCTTAGTTCTTCTTGTCAGGTGAATACTAGTATTAATCTCTATGTTTTGGTCATTAAGTATATTTAATACTGTAATTTAATCTACAGAAAGAAGTTCGAGAAAATATAGCCCGTGGCATGGCGTTATTGGGCCCAACATTAACCTTGGACACTTTAGTTGAAACACTTGTTATTGGTGTTGGCACTCTATCAGGTTTTTTAAATTAAAATATTAAAACATTTAAACGGTTTTTTTTATTATTATTTTAATTATAGGTGTTAAACGTTTGGAGCTTATATGCAGGTTTGCCTGCACGTCTGTTGTGGTTAATTACTTCGTTTTTATGAGTTTTTATCCCGCTTGTTTATCGTTAGTCTTAGAGGTAAGAAATTGGGTATTCGTTTTAATTAAAAATGAATGCTAAACTATTTATTTTAGTTGTCGAAAGAACAAGATGGAAGTCGTCCGGTATGGCAGCTAACATCTTTTACTCGTGCCTTACAAGACGAAGAGAGAAAACCAAATCCAGTCATCCAAAGGGTCAAGCTTATTATGGTTAGTAGTTCATGTAGATTGGTCTATAATTTTTATAATTTAACATATCTTTTTGTCGTAAATGTAGTCGGCGGGATTAGTACTTGTTCACGCTCATAGTCGTTGGCCAATTTTCAATAACTCAAGGGAGATGGCTATTGATAGAAATCCAGGTCTTTCACTGATGGAAGATTCAATTAATGATTCCAATAAATGGGCAACTCAGTTCAATAGGCGAGTGTTTGTGTTAAGCAAACGCTTTATTTACAGAATTGTTAATAGTGTTTCATTTGTAGATGGGTGAGCGGAAGCGCTGATCAAGTTGTGATGCTTATATTGGCTATTGTTCTTTCCATTAAATATATGTTCTTTGAAAACAAAGACAGTCTTCCAGAGCCATGTTTAGTGCCAGTGGTGGCTATGTCTGGGAAAAATGAGTCTCAAAAAGTGCTAGTTAGACAAGGTAGATAAATAATGATTGTTAATATTTTATTCTTAACAGTTATATTTACTTGTGAAATTGTATTTTCAGATAGCGTAACGGTTCCTGAACCGTGTTTAAAATGTAATTTGCAGTACGAATCAAAAGCTGTTCAAGTGGAAGGTTTGTTTAAAGAATATGAATTATCAAAAGTTTCCAGACCGCTGGCAACAAAGGAAAAAACACAAACTAGCTACTCTCAACCACCAAGATCGATTGAACAATGTTTGGATATTTTAAGGCTCCAGGTAAAGCTTAGACTTGACTAAATTATTACAGTTTCTGATATTTAAGCATGGATGTGTATTTACAGAGAAGACCAGAAGAACTTTCAGACGAAGAAGTGATGCAACTTGTTGAAATTCGTAAAATATTAGAATATCGTCTAGAATGGGAATTAAATGATCCTGAGCGTGGAGTGAAGATAAGAAGAAAACTTTTTAAGAAGAAATTAAATAGTCAAAATGCTTTTGATAATTTGCCATATACCGATTATGATTATAGTCTTGTAAGTATAAGTGACTGTTACTAAGAATCGTTGTCTAAATTTATTTGTTTGGTTGCTTAAAGGTGATGGGAGCATGCTGTGAGAATGTGGTTGGATACGTTCCTGTACCTGTAGGCGTAGTAGGACCACTTTTAATGAATAAAAAGCAGTACTACGTTCCTTTAGCTACAACGGAAGGCTGTTTGGTAGCTAGTACCAACCGTGGATGCCGAGCTTTAAGCGTAATTTTAAACGTTTAATGTTTTTTTTGTGCATCATTTGATTAACATTGTGCGAACTTTTATAGAGCGGTGATCCAGGTAAAGGTATTTCCTGCTATATTACAGGCGACGGAATGACGAGAGGACCATGTGTAGAATTGCCTTCTGTTCAGCGTGCTGTGTAATTAGCAAGACACAACAAAGTTTTTAATGGACTTTTTTTGCTAACTTATTTGTGATTTATTTTAGGGAAGTGATGGAGTGGTTGAAAGAACCTCAAAATTTTCAGTTGGTTAAAGAGCGTTTTGATTCATCGAGTCGGTTCGCGCGTTTGTTGGATCTCGAAATACGAGTGGTTAGCAGACTTGTATATATAAGGTTTAAAGCAACGACTGGTGATGCAATGGGCATGAACATGCTGTCAAAAGTAAGAAACATAATACTGTAGTTCTTTGAATGAGCATCCAAGTATTCAATTATTTTATTTAGGGCTCCGAGATCGCTCTTAAGTATTTGCGGACCATTTTTGAAGACATGAAAATTGTTAGTTTAAGTGCCAATTTTTGCACTGACAAGAAACCCTCGGCTTTAAATTGGTATTTCAAATTTGACGCTTAATTTTTGTATCTTTTTTTTAATATTTTTTTATCTGGAAATTTACAGGATTGAAGGAAGAGGCAAATCAGTGGTATGTGAAGCTACTGTTCCTGAGAAAGTGGTCCGAGAGGTAGTAAAAATAAGAGTAAATAATTGAAAATAAAAGCATCAACTAACGTCAGTTCTGTTTAGGTTTTAAAAACATCTGTAGAGGCTTTAGTTGAGTTAAATCACAACAAGAATCATATCGGCTCAGCTGTTGCGGGCAGCATTGGCGGTTTTAATGCTCAGGCAGCCAACATTGTTACTGCTATTTTTATTGCCACTGGTCAAGTAAGTGTTAATAAACGTTTTAATGAAGCTTGATTATTTACAGTTTATTTAAAACAGGATCCAGCGCAGAATGTTACAAGTTCCTATTGCATGACCATAATGGAACCATCTAAAGCTAACCCAAAAGATCTGTATGTTAGTGTTACTATGCCTTGTATGGAGGTTGGTACCATTGGTGGTGGAACCATTCTACCTCCACAGTCGTCTTGTTTGGATCTTATGAGTGTAAGGGGGCCATGTTTGCAAAAGCCTGGACAAAATTCTTCTACATTGGCACAAATCATTTGTGCTACTGTGCTGGCAGGTGAATTATCTCTAATGTCTGCGCTGGCTTCGGGTGATCTAGTTAGAAGTCACCTCACTCATAACAGGTAAAGCAAAATGTCTACATTTAAAAGATGGGGGAAAAAAAGTTAATTTTTTTTTTGAAATAAGATCTCAAGCAAGTGTTGAAGGCTCTCCAGCACATCGAGTTAGCAGTATTGACAGTACAGCCACATCTTGAAATGAACGATAATGCACATTGGTATCAAAAAGTTCTAAAAGAAATATTAATAAACTGGGTTTGCATCTTGCAATGTTTACGAAATTAGCACTCAATCTTCTATGAAAGCTGAAACGACAAATTCATATAACAAATTCTCCATTTATAAATATGAATGACTTTCAAATCACTTAATTATGTAGAACACGACTGGGGATGGGAGGGGGTAGGAAGACACTCAATGCACTACTACACACAGATATTGCCATGTTGGATCATGCAGAGTAATTTATTAACTAAAAAATGATTGCGCGTGCCAAGGTTGTACAGTAGGATATTTATTAAAAAATGAAGTAATTAGTTGACGGTTAACATTCAAAGTGGTCTTTGATAATGGTATTAATATAATTTAATGATGTTACCTTATATGACCTTATTGAGACACGAAAGTGCACTGCGCACTGGCAGATGAAATATGCTGTTTTTATTTATATTAATGTAAAGTGTATTTAACATTTTCATATCAAATAGTTTAAGTATTTCTTGTTTGTTGTGATGTCGAACAAATTGCGCTGGGATTTAATATGTGCTATATTAGTATAATTAAATGATGTGCTAGAGTATATCTCTTATACACGATTTTATAAGAAAGTAAAACTTGTATTCTTTAATCGCTTTTGTAACCGGCATCTAAATACAGCATAAATACTAATCAAATTATTGCTGCACAGCCATTTTACTGTACATATTGCAATACTTTTACTGATAATGTTTAACAAATTCTAACAGTATTACTGCCAAATGACCGTATCACACAAAATGTACAGTACTTTTTTTAAGTTTAAACATTTGTACTAATTATACATTTATAATGAAACAAGAAGCAAATCAGATAAATTGCTTATTTGAACAAAATTTTATACATACAATTTTTAATACTGTAGGTACATCATATAAAGTTGAAATTATTGGTAATTAACAGCAATTAAAAAGAAATTAATCATGTAAATTCATTTAAACAGAAGGTAATTATTATTACAATTATGAAAATGTATTCATTTATAATTTTTTTCTATCGGCATACTAATAACCAGTATTTCTATCATAAAAATCATTTAATAATTTTAAAGATGATAAAAATGTTTGATATTTTCTTGGATTTTTGTGATTAAAATAGTGGCAAGGAGTATAGTTGCAGTTATAATCAATAACTTGCATAATTATTATTTATGTTTAAATTGAATGGTTTAATATGAATGTTATAATACAGTAGCTATTAATTATTGTTTTTAGTCACTATAGGGAAATGTTTGTTAGAAATCGCATGTAAAAGCATTACAGTATGCGCAACAAAATTGTTAATAACTTATAGTGACAGAAGAAATTCTCTATGCAGCTTTTTAAGACGTAAATGTTTGTTAATAATTTTGATTATATAAACAGTTTTGAATAGCCTTTGTACAATTTCCATATCGATTGCTGAAGTTTTTAAAACTAATTTATTTGTATGTATGTTGATTAATACTGAACTAGAATAATAATACTAAAAATCTGTAAATTAAGACCTAGCAATTGCTTTTTTCATTGTATACTGTACAAGTGAAGCTAAGTTAACTGATGATAATAAATTATTATACCTATGTTATTTATAAAGAAGAACGCAATATTGAAAAGGGTAATTAAATTGGTGCAAATTAAAAATTACAGTACCTAAGCTAACAAGATTTCAGCAGGAATGGTCTAGAATCTAGACTATCTCATTAAAGTTTTGAAAATAAATAGCGATCAGTCACTACGATTAAATCAATAAGAAAAGTTTTAATCAATCACTACTACGTGGCAGCACTGTATGGTTGCAAATTTAATAGTGA